>PVKC010004825.1:0-34720 GCA_004027635.1 Crocidura indochinensis
GTTTTGGGGCACTGGTGGCGGGAAAGTTGCATTAGTGAAGGGGGTGTTTATAAAAGAAGTTAAAGAAAAAATCAAAAAAATGAAAAGAAAAAAATAAGGCCTCCCAATTCTTATCACAGGCTGTGTTCTTTACACTGACTGTATAGAAAGAGGAGGTACAGTAAATGCACCCCATATACACCTCAACCCAGACCCTTGCCGGGTCTGTATTGTGAATCTGGGGACAAAAAAAAAAGAAAGTTGTATAGTTCTAAACTTCAAGTAGATCTATGATAAATTCAGAATTAATGTTTCATGTAAAGTAAGGTAATGATTGGAATTAATTTGTTTATTTAAAAAGATCATATATCATAATATTTCGTGAAGCGTCTGTTTTCTTCATAGAATTATATTTCAATAATTTAATTTATTACTATCACATGAATTTATCTATTTGATTACTTTATTCTGTTTCATTTACAAGTTTAGTCTTGTTCAAAACTATACCAACTTACTTATTATGATATTTAGTAAAATTTTATTTGAACACTTTGGTTACAAACATAATTGTGTTTGGGTTTCAGTTATATAAGAGGACACCATCATCACCTGTTCAACATTCCCACCACCAATGTCCCAAATATTCCTCCTCCCTAAACCCTCTCCCTGTTCTCTAAACAGTTTTCCTTTTTCTTTCCCTTATACATTCTCATTCTATACTGATTAGGGAAGATTGGAATGACCAAGCCTCAAGACATTTGCTTGATAACTAGGAAAAAGTTTGATATACAGCAGTGTCGGTGATGGTTAGAGGGATTCAGTGAGATGTCCATAGGATGCTAGTAAAACTTTGTCTCACATGAGAGGGCAATTTATCTGCGACCTCTATCAATATTCCCTTTACCCTATGCATCTCTTTGCCATTATGGGTGCAGGCAACCAAAGGCCTTTTTGAGCCAAGGTACCTCACACCCTTAGTCATGGGCTCTAGGCTAGGATTCATTTTACGAGGTCATGACAGATGAAAATCCTGAGGATGGGAGTGGTAGGTGACTGGCATATTTTATTAGGTAAAAATGGCATGTAAGGCTGTGGCAACTAGCTCAGTATCCCAATGTTACCTGCTTCAGGCCAGCTGAGCACTCTCTTCTTGACCAAGTGTTAATACTGCAATGTCCCCTGCTATGTCCTCTCCCTCACTAGTTTCTACATTTGCTCTACAGGAACATACTACAGTCCTTTACTGCTGGTGTCACCTAGTTACAGGCAGACATTAGAAATAAAGGCTAGCTCTTTCAAACTCTTGATCAGCTATTCATCTTTTACATTACATCTTACAAAGTGTTTCTTTTAATAAAGACTACAATACTTCACAAGAGGAAGAAAGAAAAAGAAAGAAAGGAACGAAGGAAAGAAAGGAAGGAAGGAAGGAAGGAGGGAAAGAAAGGAAGGAAGAATGTAAAATGAAAGAAACAAAGAAAGACAGAAGAAAGACAAAGAAGAGAGAAAGGAAGAAAAAGAGAAAGAGAGAGAAAGAAAGAGAAAGAAAGATACAGATGATACAAAGGAAGGAAGAAAATGTGGTAGGAAGTGAAGGAAGAATGGAATGAGAGTGAAAAGGAAGAAAGGCGAAAGACAGAGAAGGAAGAAATGAAGAGGGAGTGAGTGAGGGAGGAGGATGGAAAGTATTATTCTTGGGCGAACACTGTATAAGCATATTTAAATAAAAACAAGGAAAGATCAACAGAGTTGCTTTATGGTGCCATGGTGCTCATTTTCCATTTAGCTTATCTGTTCCCATTCCCTGACAATCAATAATGATTCTTGCAGGTATAATTTCAGCAAGTGTGACCTCTAAATAGACAGGGTTAATCTGGTATAATTCCAGGACCCGAAATGTTCCACTGAGTGCTCTAGGATTGAATGCTGTGTGTAGAGCAAGGGACCATGAGTTACAGCTCCATAACAAAAAGATCATATCTAGAACATCTTAGAAATATTCTGTGTCAAAAATTCAGCAAGAAAAAACAAAGAGTTATCTATTGGATGGGGGAAATGATTGAATTGTTTGTGACATTTGAAATATCCAAAATCCTAATACCAGTTTAAACTCAACTCTATTCTTAAGTGTTTAAGATCATGTGCAAATAAATCATAAAACTATTATATTGCTATAGTCAAACAAAGAATATACAATTTTGGAATAAAGTGAGATGTTGAAGTTTAAATTCTAATAATGCCAACACTGTTGAGGGAAATTGATAACAAGTAATGGGAAAGGCACATCATGTTCAAGGATACAAAAATTCATTATTGTTAAACTAATGTATTTTTGAATTAGTATGTATTTTAATGAAGTTCCTAGTAGAAATAACTTACATGCAAATTTCACTGAGGTGAAGAGAGAGAAAGAAACAATCAAGTGGTGGAAATGTAGCACTGGTTGATGGGGGTGTGTGTTCTGTTTATGACTGAATCCTAAATCCAAACATGCTTGTAATCATGGTTCTTAAATATTTTTTTGAACAGTTGATGTAAATAATGCAGGAACATAAGCAGAGGGTTTGGAGCACAGGTGTAGTGTGCTATGGAAGGTCAGAGGATGCCTTAAAAGCATAGTTTTCTGTTAGGAACAAATGAGCCATTGTAATGGAAGGAATCAAGGATCAGACCCAAGGAGTCATGAGGTTGTGTAGGGTCATGGTCACTGGGTGGTGATGCTGTGCCATTACGTTTTTCATCAATGCCATAAACTTCAATTCTATTATATCATTAATACCTAATGTACAATAAAATTATTTATTAAAAACCTAAAGAACAGTTTTTAAATTATATGTAAGCCCATGGAGCCCAAATTAATAAAGTTGTAGTATGGGAAGTATGGAGGTGGGATGAGGTATATGTAATTGACAAGTGTATACTAGTGGGACTAAGTAGAAGGTAGACTGAATTTTCACTTTAAGCACATGCAGTAGTATAAAGTTGTAACCTAAATTGTATGGAAAACCAACTGAAGATTTTTTAATTTTATATATAACGTTGAGTGTTATAAGAGTCAATGTCTGGATGGTGGTTAGTGCTAGTTGAGTGTTATTTTACTCTTTAGGCTTACTAAACCTGGTAGATTACTCTGTAAGTTTCCCATCAGATTTTCTGTAATACGACTGGGTAGAGACTATTATAAAATATTGATGTGTCTAGTATTTATAGTTCTAAAGTAGATAAATTGGCTTGGACATTTGTGATAAGATTAGTAACACGTGGAGTTGGACCATTTCTGTCAGACATTGTAGGGGGTGATGTTGGGTTGCTGTAGTTCATGCAGGAATGGGAATCTGGAACTCCCCGCTTTTGAAATGTCACATAGGTATCAGGCAATATTGGATTACCTGGGAAGTATCATGAGGCATTATATTCTTTTGGAGCTTTGTGGAGGAGCCTGGTTATTTTTTTTTTTTTGGTGGGAAGATGGCAGCTGAGAGTTTGTTTGAATGCAGGGTTTGAAACCGGAGTTAGCCTTAGGCAAAGCAAGTACCTTATTAGCTGGACTATTTCTCCATACTGTCAAGTATTTTTCTGTAATGCAGAGTACATTACAATTTTGCATTTAAGCAGTGCAGTTTCATTGGATTCATTTCAACTTCTCTATTTGTATAATCCATGGTCAAGGTAAAGTAATAAATATATTAAATCTGAATCAGTTCTAAAAAGTCAGTACCTAACCCATGGCTACTTTGAGAAGTCTTGGCACATGAGCAATGCATATCGATTAAAACATGGCTTCTGGATTTCCTTGGAAATTTTACATGTTCTGAGACCAGAGTGCTAGCACAATGTAGGGCATTGCCTTGTTCATAGCCCACCTGACTGACCGGGTTCAATTTCCTATATGCTGCATGGTTTTCCATGACGGCAATTAGTGATTTCTCAGTGAAGAGCCAGGAGTACCCCTGAGTGCTGTCAGGTGTAGCCCTAAATCCCCCAAAAAAGGAATTTTAATAAATTCTATGCATTATGGGCTGGGAGCCCCTGGTTTTATCAATAATTGTCAAACTGTGATAAAAATAATATAAATGGGGGCTGGGCGGTGGCACTGAAGGTAAGGTGCCTGCGCTAACCTAGGACGGACCATGGTTCGATTCCCTTGTTCCCCATATGGTCCCCCGTGCCGGCCAGGAGCGACTTCTGAGCGAATAGCCAGGAGTAACCCCTGAGCGTCACCGGGTGTGGCCCAAAAATCAAATAATAAATAAATAAATAGATAAATAAATAAATGTGGGGCTTGAATGGTGGCACAAGCAGTAAGGTATCTTGCCTTGCCCATGCTATCCTAGATGGACTGTGGTTCTGCCGTTGGCATCCCATAAGGTCCTCCAAGTCAGGACTGATTTCTGAGTGCGTAGCCAGGAGTAAACCCTGAGTTTCACTGGGTGTGGCTCGAAACCCCAAAAAAGAAAAACGTAAAAAAAAATTCCCCCCAAAATACAAGTGTATGAATGCAGCAATAAAATGTATGTCAGAACACTCCTTCTATAGGACAGTTTGGAAAGATAGTGAAAAACACTCCAGGTAGGAAAACATGAATTCTCTGATAATGCCTTCACTGTCTCCAGTGAAAACATCAAGGATTCTTTTCATTGCCAATATATCAGCATTAAAATTACACAGTGACAAAAACTATTCAGTCACTAGAAATATTGAAAACTAAAAAAGGTCTAGCTATATTTTCTCAGAGAAAAAACATTTAACACACTAGATCAACTAAGCCAATTGAACTCAATACCGCTATACTCAAAGAAACAAATTTAGGTTGAAAAGTTGAATTTACATAAATGCCACATTTTCTGTCACCTACACAGTATAGTTATATTGTTCTTGAAATAACTACTCAGGAAAGTGGCATTTTGTTTCTTAGAGTTCAGAAATCCTTTTGCGTTATCAAAGCAAAATCCACATTAACCTCCACCATTGTATTGTCACTGTTACTTTGCATCTTCATTCCTCACCACCATAACTGCCGACCCCACTCAGACTGTCCAAGTTTAGTAAGCCCAGGGCATGGTCTTTTCATTGTTTTTGATATTGTCTATTTCCTTTTTTTCTCTATGTGGAACAGATGAGTGAGATTATCTGATAGTTCTTTATTTCTCCTTGGAGACCAGAGCAAGTAACGAGCTTTCCTTGCACACAACTGCCCAGGATTGATCCCCAGCATTTCATATAGTTCCCCAAGTATGCCAGACATAATTATTGAGTATACAGCCAGACTCCTGAGTGCCACCAGTAGAAACCAATACCCCCCCCCCCCATTATTTTAGTGTTGGTGGGGATAGGGGAAATGATTGAATGGTTATGGAAACACAAGTATAGGGAAGCTCACATTGATGATGGTGGTGGTGGTGAAATATTCTATGCCTAAAAATGCAACTATAAGTAACTTTGTAAATCGCAATTTTTTAAATAAGCCTATATAACTAAATAAAAGTAAAGATAAACACTTCACTCTTTTATCCTGCACTTACAGATGGATACGCAAGATAAATCGAGGGACATGTATTTATTCAGTGCAGCTAAAATGACTAGTTTTGGTAAGAAGGAGTGAATCTACTTAATTGGAATGAGTAACACTGTTCATATGATGTATTCCTAGCATTGTTACATTGCCTTAAAGCCTCTAGATTGAACCACAAACAGAACTAAGTCTGTTTGGTTCATGTTAGTGATTGTGCTGCACAGTTTTGAAAAACTGATGATAGGTTGCAAATCCCTTAGTTTCATTTGGTTTTAGAATTGAATCAAATGCTCAAATACCCTGCACCCAGGGCAAGATGCTGCACTTATACATTCATTGATCCTAGAGAATGACGGTTGGATATTACTATTTAATTTTCTGTGTCTAGCGGCCTTTTATATGAGTAGCAATGCCTTTATTGAATTGAGAAATTTTTACATTTCAACACAAGAATGTTTAAAAATGTATTATCCAAAGAAGCATTGTCTTCTATACCTAAAGTACATATACTATATTCTTTACATATATATAATGACCTTGGTATGCATAATATTTTATACACACAATGTCATACACACAATGTATATACACACAATGATATACACACAATGCATATACACACAATGATATACACAAAATGTATGCACACAGTGATCTTTGTTAAATTGTATGGTAAGTGCCCCTATTTTAATTTTGCAAGTGTTTCTTTTATTTGATTCAAGATGATTTGTCTTCTATCTAGATTTGAATATGGGTCAAGGATCAACTGTTTGTCTAGCCTTACTGAATTGATTGACATACCATTGAAATCCTCTTTCCACTATTGTTCTTTCCCATTTTATTTATTGAGACCTTTGATTCAAGTTTCCCTTTGGCTTGCTAATTAAACACCAAAGTAACAGTTTTAGGCAAAAGATGCACTATGAGGCAAGATTTTCAGGAAGTTTCTGTTCTTTCCTTTCCTTTTGATTTTTTTCTGTGTGTCTGTGTAGAACAAGAAAATTGAGCAGCAATATATTCAGTATGTACTGTAAGGTTGCTCCCTTAAACATTATAAGATCTTTAAGGGGAGAGGAACGGGTTCATTGTTATGTTGAGCTCTGTTATGGTAAGAGGTGAGGTTTAAAGAGAAATATTTTTATATCATGGAAATATTCCTTCCACAAGCATTTATATTACATCTATGTAATAATTTATTATGGTATTTGCTGTATCTACATGTATTTCAATATGTTAAGATTCTAGAGTGAACAAGTTTCTGATCTATCATATGTGCATGTGCCTTTATTCCGTGAATTTGTACCTTCGAAAAGACTGAATTTGGTACCATAGAAATAGCACAGCAGTAGGGCATTTGCCTTGCATGCAGCTGAATGGGGCTTTGAGTCCCGGCATCCTATATGGTCCCCCGTACCTTCCAGGAGCATTTTCTGAGTGCAGAAGCAGTATTAAATCCTGAGCGCTGCTGGTTGTGACCCCAAAACAAAACAAAACAATCAAACACAAAAAGGACTGAATTTTTGAACCTCAATGTCAAAATAACTTATCCCATAGTTTCTATGTACATATAAATCTTTTTAAATGTGCTATTAGTATATAGAGTCCATTGCATTCAAATTATCTTCAGTTCAACTGAATGAATCTTTTTTTTTTTTTTTGGTTTTTGGGCCACACCCAGTGATGCTCAGGGGTTACTCCTGGCTACGCGCTCAGAAGTTGCTCCTGGCAGGCACGGGGGACCATATGGGAACCGGGGAATCGAACCGCGGTCCGGTCCGTCCTAAGGCAGGCACCTTACCTCCAGCGCCACCGCCCGGCCCCAACTGAATGAATCTTAATAATCAGTAAAACCACTCACAAGGAACTGTGAATGTTCTCAATTTAGAATAGTGCTTTCTGAGTCAAATTTCTTTGCATACAGAATTCTAATTTGCTGGGAAGTAATCCACCTTTATTTCAGCAACGTGCTTTAATTATTAGAGACTCCTATTACAGTATCAAATGAGGTAATCAACTTCCTCCCAGCTTCTGTCTTTGATGCATTTTGGGTGTTTCATGAATCATTATAATGACATAAACCTATGCAGCATGCCATGGTTAGAATGTTATGGAATCATCGTATATGTGTGTGTGTGAGTCTGTGTGTGTGTGTGTGTGTGTGTGTGTGAGTAGAGTTCTTTAGATTGTTCCTCATATTGCCTTCTAATTAGATGTCTCTCGATTGGTTTCTTTGGTTTACATGTTCAAAAGGTGGGGTAACCCCCATTGCCTCCTCATCTGGCATTTTTCACTCTCCTTGAGATGGGCTTTGTTTTTTACAATAAAGTCTGCTTTGGAGAACTAGAGAAGAAGCTGACATCTTGGCTCATGGTTCCACATGGCTTGTGGATGAACAGTTTGCAGTGTGAGTTTCAGGCCTGCTATTCCTTCCCAACTCTGTGTGGATTATTTCCTACATCAGAATTGCTACTGGACCTGCCTCTCTTGTCCTTCCTGAACTTGGAGCATGGGGATTCCATTCCCTGTCTGTGGATTTTGGCACACACAACTCACCATTTCATATTATGGAAATATAGAAACTGAGGACATTTTGACAATATAGACTCCTCAAATTCTAAAACAATGATAACCTTTTCATCTCTTCAATTGCTTTTTTAAAATTTCTCAGTCACATTTTGTTTCTATGGCATAGGTCTTTGAATCTTTAATTAAGATATTCCCTAGGCAGTTGACTCTTTGGACATTACGTTGAAAGGAATGGACTCTATCATTTTCTCCTCAAGCTCTTTATTTGCTTTTCAGAGTATAAATGATTTTTGTGTTGATTTAGTAGCTGGACAATTTTTGTATTGGTTTATAGTTTGTTTTGTTTTGTGTTTTGACCACACCATGCAATACTCAGGGATTATTCCTGGCTATGCACTCAAAAACACATCCTGTCATGGGGGAACATATGGGATCCCAGGATTTGAACCACGTCCTTCCTGGATCGGGTGCAAGCAAGGCAAATGCCCAACTGCTATGCTATTTCTCCAATCCCTTTATTTTAGTTTGTCAGTTGATTGGTTGGTGGTTTTTTTGTTTGTTTGTTTTAGTTTTATTGTTTTTTCGGGCACACCCATTTGATGCTCAGGTGTTACTCCTGGCTAAACGCTCAGAAATTGTCCCTGGCTTGGGGGGACCATATGGAATGCCAGGGAAAGGAACCAGGGTCATGATCTTTCCTTGGCTAGCCCTTGCAAGGCAGACATCTTACCTCTATCGCCACCTCGCTGCCTGGTTTCGTTGTTTTTTTTTGTGTTTATTTTTTTGTGTTTCTTTGGTGATTGGTTTATAGTTTCTAGGAGCTTTATTGTGTGTTCCTCTGTCTTCTGTGCATATTTTCATGCCAACTGCAGCTGTGGTCATTTGATGCCTTCTTTTCCCATTTGGATCCATTGAATTTATTTTTTCATTTGAACGAGTTTGGCTGACGTCTCTAGTAACATACTGAATATAAGTGGAGACAGTGGATATATTTTAACTTTGAATTGGTGTCAGAGAGATATTTTTGATGGTTGATACTTGAGGCTAATATTGCATTGTGTTTGCTATAGAGACTTAGTATTATCTTGACATAGTCTTCTTCTATCCCTGCTGCATGGAGGGTTTTTACCATGAAAGGATATTAGTTTTTGTCTAGTCTTATCTGCATTGATTTATATTATCAAGTGCTTTTTGCGTTTCTTTAATTCATGTGCTAAGGTAATTGATTTGCATGCTTCAACACCCTTATTTTCCTGGATTGCAGCACAGGATTGAGGTGCATGTTATGTGTATCATGTCCCTAAAAATAGACACTATGTTAAAAGACAATTCCAGGAGTTACTCTATTTCAGCCTGAAAGAGTACTGAGCTGAAGTCCTTGACTAAACACAGTCTACCAGTGTTGATGCAATAGAACCCCGTGTCTTCCCTACCTCTGTCCAGAGTGATCCTTGAGCACAATCCCACAAGTAAGACCCAAGCACAACTGTTGCTGTTTAAAAACAGATGTAGAAACAAAACACAGTCATTCTTTTGGCCATATCTGAAAACTAGGTATCTATAACCAAGGAACTTTGATTACTCTCAAGAAACTACCACTCACCTCTGCTTTTGAACAACTGAAGACTATACATGAAACTGACCTCAAACAATATATGTCCAAGGATGATTTCCATTCCTAAGTTTGAAGTCTCCCAGTTCAGCCAAATTGCCACCAAAAGTAGCACTCTTTTCTATTTAAAGGATAACAATGTGATGTATGAATAAACACTACATTTCCAAAGGTATTTTAACAAGAAATAGTAAATATGTTTTATCTGTTGTGCTGCATTTGCAGATATGTCTTATTCATATGTAATTTATAGTAGAAACTCTGAGATTAATTTTGAATGTGTGAACAATTTCATTGATCTACTCAGACATCACTGTTCTAACCAGAAAAGTAGAAAGGCAACTATAATTTCAGTTTGGTCACAGTGAACCCTGAGAAATTAATGAATTGAGCAGCCTATTGTAAATATTAGCAGAAAGAATTTCTTTCTCCTGAAGCAGTGCTGCAGTTTGTTATTGATAACATTAAGAGATTGTCCTTCTCAACAGGTATCTGATTAAATAGCAATGGAACTCTGTGGAATGTTCCTATATCAACAAGTCTCCCCAGCACGCAATTTCCTTGTTGTATTTGTCATAGAAACAAGCAATTCCCCTGATTTATTGTTAATATGTACCTAAGGTATTGCTGTGAAAGTTATGTAAACCACTTTGGTTAAAATAAAAATTATAAAAAAACTTTTTTGTTACAAAAGGTCAAAAAAATTCATTTAGTGTAGTCCCCGTTGACATGAAGATCAGTGCTTTCTTTGAATCATTTTAGGAAGCTAGCAGCTGTATCTCAATCTAGCAACTGCATCAATATTGTTTATGTATCATTTATGGAAGGTTTTGTTGCTGTATTTCACATGACTCTGCTCCCCTGGACCCTGGCAACCACAGACATTCTTTCTCAAATATTTTGCATTCGCAAATCATCTTTGCATATATATAACTCATTGGCCTTTGTTTAAGGGAATAGTGACTTATGTTTTAGCTTTATTCAAATTTTACGTCATCCTGAAAGATATTAACCACTTCCTAATAAAGCACTGAAACAACTAGATATTCTTCATGTAAAGTCATTCATTCATCTCCAAAAATGTCAATGGTTGAGATGAATTATTACATGATACAATTATTCTATTTTGGTTACTAGATTTGTTAAAATCTGCAGGGGATGTGAAAATAATGGAGGATGTGAAAATAATGGGGGGAAGTGTTTTGATAATAGATAAATTCTTTAATAGATAATAGCATCTATTTGGAAGTAGACTTTGGTATTTTGTGTCTGGAATAAGTGCAGTGCTTTAAGCTTTCCTTTTAGTTTTTATATATTTTGCAAACCTCTCATTTGACAACCATGAAATTAATCATAGGGATGAATCCAAGCACCAATTTCATGTGTGTCCTTTCTTTATCTGTGTCATTTTATTGATATTGATACAGAAAGAAAACAGTAAAAGTATATTTGATGGGCCAATATTTCTTTACAATAGCAAAATCTCGAAGTGTCAACCATTTTTGCGTCAACCTAGAATTTCTGTCCTGTTTCATTAGGTGAAATTTATTTTCTGGCTTTTTTTGGGGGGGCACACCCCGCAGTACTCAGGGGTTACTCCTGGCTGTCTGCTCAGAAATAGACCCTGGCAGGCACGGGGGACCACATGGGACACCGGTATTTTACCAACCACCTTTGGTCCTGGACCAGCTGCTTGCAAGGCAAATGCCTGTGCTATCTCTCGGGGGCCCCTGTCTTGCTTCTTAAAGTGGAGACTAATTCTTCTAATTCAACTAACATCCTTTCCTGATTTAGTTAGCAAATTTGCTCGTTTGTTTTTGTTTTGGGGTCACACCCCCCAGCTCTCAGGGGCTATTCCGGCTGGCTCGGGGGACCATATGGGATGCTGGGATTCGAACCACTGCCCTTGTCATGAGAGGCAAACGCCCCACCCCCATGCTATCTTTCTGGCCCCAGGTCAGTAATGTTTCTATACACAAACGAATTATGTCTAAACACTCTTGACCACAATCTTATCGTTTTATATCTCTTTTTTAATAAGATATCATGTGAGTCGGAGTTATAGCACAGCTGTAGGGTATTTGCCTTGTACAATGCCCACCCTGGACGGACCTGGGTTCTATTCCTGGCATCCCACGTGGTCCCCAGAGCCAGCCAGGAGCTATTTCTTAGTGCAGAGTCAAGAGTAACATATGACCTTCGCCAGGTTTGGCCCCAATTCGAACACCATAAAAAAAGGAAAAATACAAGTCTTCGTGAGTGACAAAGCTGTCCCTAGCACTGTCTCAGGCATACCATGTGCCAACATCAAAACCACTACAACGGTCAACTTCCCTCCTATCAATGGTTCCCTCCTATCCTGTTGTTGCCCCAAGCCCGATTGACCTCCTTAACTAGCTCACTTTTTCTTTCCTTTGGGGGTCACCCCCTGTGGCGCTCAGGGGTTACTTCTGGCTATGCCCTCAGAAGTCGCTCCTGGCTTGGGGGATTAGATTGGACACCAGGATGGACACTGGGATTAGATGGACACCCAGGTTGGTTCGCGTGCAAGACCAACGGACAATGGCTGGGAGATCGCTCTGGCCCCGCCCCAAAAATTCATGATGCACTGATAATAACAGCCCTTGTTGCTTGGCAACCCTCACGGGTCTACGCATTCTGGCAAAGAGAGGGAAGCGAGAAGGTTGTGCCAGGGAGAGATAGGGATTTTTCTGGTTCTTTTCTTTATATTATAGTTATATTTTAGGTAGGATTATTGTAGTATTTAGTAAAACTTAAGAGTCTTAAGAATTCGAATTTGAAATCTTAGGAAAAAATTTAATTTAGATAACAAAATCATGGGCAAGTGCCTATCCTGCTGTATGAAAGGTAGGTAATACAAATGTAAATGCTGTTATTACTATGGTTTCTCCTCTTTTTATATCTCTTCCTAATTTTTTATGCTACTGTAATTTACTTTTGTAGATATTTCTCCTAAGTGATATTGGATGCCGGGGGATTGAACCAAGCTCTGTTCTAGATAGGCTGCATGCTTAGCAAATGCACTCCACGGTGCTATTGCTCCAGCCCCAACAGACAGACTCACTTTTTAAGTTTGGCTTTTCTAGTTGGGGAGGTATCGATAAAAAGACAGAGAAACTCTTCATCAACAGCTTAATTACATTGGTAGCTCTCACAGAACTAAGAGAAAGTTATTTTTAGGAGCTATATCTTGGAATTATCATGACAAGTGCCAATAATGAACACCATTAATCTGTTCATAACTATTGGTGGCTTTTATGTAGTTAATAACGATTTTACTGTTTTCTTTTCTGCTCCTGTGTGCTTTCCTATGAGGAAATGACAAGCATAGAAAGCTTTCACTTGATTGCACTAATCATCTCGATAATCAAGGTTCTTATACAGTCCAGGAGTTTATATATTATTAATATCTTTATTTAAACACCTTGATTACAAATACAATTGTAGTTGGGTTTCAGGCATGTAAAGAACAACCCCCTTCACCAGTGCACCATTCCCATTGGTAAGCTGCTCCAATGGACTGACATATGCTCTCCTCCTTCACACCTGTCCATAGAGGAGCACATTGACGTGCGCTCTCCTCCTTCAAAGGATGAGAACCTGTCCAGGGATGAGACCCAGGATATATCCGACATAGAGGAGAGCACAGAGCTAGAAATAACTCCTGAGCATCATCGGAGCTCACTCTCAATCAGAAAGGTATGCTTAGCAGTTTGTCTTCTGAAAAATGTTTTGGTTTTAGTCTTTTGATGTGAAATGCATACTAAAAGAGAATAATATAGTATAAGGTTATGATGGTAATATGATTTTCTTTGAGGCATGAAAGAGAGGCCTCAAGAAAATCCGTTAAAGCCATTTTACTCAAAAATATCCATCCCTTTTGGAACATTGTAATCATTCATCACGGCCATTGGCCTGGAATTCTTCCAAAAAGCTCCGAAAATTCTAAGAAGATTACTATTAGTTGATTGTGACTTTTAAATTTGTGTAAATATATAGATTTAAGAAACCACAGGTTCAAGGAAAATATTCTGATTTTATGCTGTTTTCTCTATTTAAAGTCAACTTTACCTTTAAATATGGTAAGTGTTTTTTAATTATCTCCTTTTCTGTGGAAGATAGGTCTTTCTGATTGCCTCATCTATCAAGTCAAGAAATTGCAACTTGCTAGTAGGAACTGTATGAGAGGTGCAGAACATCTTGATTTCCTGGTGAAACAATTTATCTCTTATCTTTCTCAAAAGAAATTGATTGAATTAGAGATTTGTAGGCATGTGTTTGAGGGTTAGATTACCTACACTCTGTAACCGTAGGCGTATTAGATAGTGTCTCATTTTTAGATAATTGCAACAGAATGCAAATGAGGATGGCCCCATTGGGAAGAGAAAGTTTAAGACGCAGAAATAGTGAGCTATCCAAGAAATGTATTACATGTGAATTCACAGTTCCCAGTATCATTCATGTCTCCCAACACTATTCGTTAATGTAATATATTTTGTGCTCTTCATAATTTTATAATTTATTACGAATCAAAGAAGCAGGGATCACCTAATTATTAAAACTTGAGAAATTTCAATTAAATTAGATTGTCTCTAACAAGTTTCTGGTTAGGGAGATTAGCAACATAATCTATAGAAATGTAAGCTTATGGGGCCGGAGTGGAATAACATGGTAGGATGTTTGCCCTGAATATGACCTCCTGAGTCTGAACCTGGTTTGATTTCCAGCATCCCCTATAGTTCCCTGAGCCTGCCAGGAGTGATTTTTGAGCACAAAGCCAAGAATAGCCCCTGAACACTGCTCGTTGTGACCCAAAAACAGAAAAATTATAAGCTTCTAGGAATTTGAACTTAGTTTGCTTTCAATATTACTGTTCCATTATTGAATTTCATTTTTTCTATTCCAACTTTATTTGTGAATAGTTTTGGTAAATAGTAATCCCACGTGGCTCTAGATGAGTTCCAATTTCTCTCTTCACAGGGCCACCAAAAAGAGTTAGTTGGGCTTCCCAACTAGCAGAAGTGAGAGAGATAGAAAAGGTAAGCTTCCTTTATTCTTTGTGACGATTAAAAAAAATCTTCTTTCCTCTAGAACCGTCTAGTGAGTTTATTATTTTCTATGGACTATAAGCACAATGACATTGGTAAAACTCTATAATAACTATCCCCCTTTCAAGCGATACTTGCTAATGTTGCTTTCCCCTATGATTAAAGAAAATATTATTTTCTATCAAGATTTAAATATTTGTATACATTGTGGTAGATGTATATACTTCTCCACTTTGACCGTTTTCACCTAGTAGAATAAGGACCAAATGTCCAATACTGAACTGGGGTGACATGGTAGTGAAATGATTTTTTTCAATACTCTTGTTTTCCATTCGATTTCTTGAGAACTTTGACCCAAGTTTCCATCTATTTGCTAAATACACCAATAAAAAGATGGCTTAAATAAAACATGGGTTATGGTTGGGGTTAATTCTCTTTCAGAAAGTGAATAAATCATCCTTTGCTAATCCCGTACTACTTATATACAGTGAGATAGACACTTTTCTATGATAAATTTTGACAGTTGTAGCTCAGTGAAGTGATGGACTAAATACACAAAACAGACACAATTTCTACATTCACTGAATTATAATATTATATATGATATAATCATATATTGTAATATAGTATTATTTAGTGGAAAATTTAAACAAATTATAATTGATCACTTTTTATATTTAAGAATTTGATTGACCATAGATTCCCAGCTGACTTCTAATGACACAGAAATATGTAAAGATCGGGGAGTCTGATTGTCATAATTTTGTCATTTTCTTTAGATTGGAAGAATCAAAGTTTCAGAATGTAAGTATTGTGGTAGGTACTGTCCAGTGACACATTAAAGCTATTGATATCTTTAGACAGGAAAGTCATTCTGATCTTGGGTTCTTTTGAGGTTAGAGGTACCACATAAAGATATTCTGCATATAAGGACTCTATCTATCCTCTCTTAAGCTACAGGCTGGGTCTACCCAGGATGGGGTTTTGGGAAGCCCCGTATGGAAGGCCTGTCTCTAACTTGGGTGTGTTGGGGGCCTTGATAGGCTCCTAGCTGTCCCTTCTTCGAACCCCGGCCTGCAGGCCTTCTCGGGTAGCAGCCCAGACAGCCAGACCAGGTGGGTGTTGGGGGGGTGTCCCCTCCTAGATGGGGTCCCAAGTTTTCCCCGCCCTTCTCCTAGCTGTGGGGTGGGAAGGACACAGGGTGTGGGATGGGCGGATCCCGGCTTCTGGCACTCTATCTATCCTCTCTTAAGCTACAGGCTGGGTCTACCCAGGATGGGGTTTTGAGAAGCCCCGTATGGAAGGCCTGTCTCTAACTTGGGTGTGTTGGGGGCCTTGATAGGCTCCTAGCTGTCCCCTCCTCAGCCCCCGGCCTCCAGGCCTTCTGGGTGGCAGCCCAGACGGCCAGACCAGGTGGGTGTCGGGGGGGTGTCCTCTCCTAGATGGGGTCCCAAGTTTTCCCCACCCTTCTCCTAGCTGTGGGGTGGGAAGGGCGCAGGGTGTGGGATGGGTGGATCCCGGCTTCTGGCACTCTATCCTCTCTTAAGCTACAGGCTTGGTCTACCCAGGATGGGGTTTTGGGAAGCCCCATATGGAAGGCCTTTCTCTAACTTGGGTGTGTTGGGGGCCTTGATAGGCTCCTAGCTGTCCCCTCTTCGGCTCCCGGCCTCCAGGCCTTCTGGGGTGGAAACCGCACGGGGGCTCATGCCCCCGCACATACCTCTTATATTAAGAATATTCCCAATCCTTATGTTATTGTTTATGTATACAGAATGTCTATTAGTATTCTGCCTTTTCCCACTCCGTTATAAAGCTTATTTTTTACTCTTACCTTCCCAAACGCCTCTGACCCACATTACTCTTTTTAACTTCACTCCTTCACAATCCTAATCACGGACCAATACTATGTATTATGTTTAACAACCCCGAACTATTTCAAAAGACATACTATGGACACATATTTCTTTCAAATATTCTATGTGTTTTTTCTTTGACATCCGTAAATCTTAGTATATATTCTCTTGACAGAGATGGTTCTAAGCACTTTTTTCCTTCTCTTTATGAGTCGTTCTATAAGCAATTCTGGTGATAGAGTCCCCCAGTTAATGCTTTTGATAGAACCATGTCATTGAGTGTTGGACTTTGGAAGCCATCTACGAAACATCCAAGTTCTCTATAACATCACCAGGAAGCAATCCTCTCTCACGGAAGACCCTACCACTGCTCAGACATCAAACTGCTCAGAAGAGTCTTCCCTTAATACTGAGAAGACTAACAACAACAAGGGCCTGCTTACAGGAAGGGCTTCATGCATTGCCCTTTAATTATGAGGTGAGGCAGGAGGATGCTCCATATCCTGACTTCAATGCAGCATATGCAGATTCAAGGATCTTTGATACAGAAACATGATACCAACAACAGAGACTGTGTAAAAATAAAAGTGTTGGCATTACAACGTATTGGATTGGACTATCTAGCTTGCCTGGAACTTAGAGTTGGTCTTATGCCAGGAAACTTCAGGGATAGGGTCTGTATGTATTTAGGTCAAGGTTATTTCTTTCCATGACCCTCATATTTTGGTGGGTCTATGCAAACAACAATTGCCATTCTAACACCGTTTTTTATTGTGCTCCTTTGACTCTAATCCTTACAAAAAACCCACTTAAATTTTTGAGGCTAACTTAAACTAATATGCATGTACATGGAAATGTAAAAAATACTATGCCTCTAATGTTTAAGGAGTTACATAAGTTTTATGGCTTTAGGTAGCCTTGTGTGCTATTAAGAAGCAATATAATGTATATAATTATATAATATTATAACTATAATATTATAATTTGGAGTCTTGAAAAACAATTGTAACTGTTTTTCTCAAGTAATTGTACATGGATTCTGTTTTATTTATCTCAATGTTCATTGGCCGAAAATCAAAGTTAACATATTAGCAAGGGGACTTCTTCTGAGAATTATGTTATGAATGACTGTCCTTCCACTGTAACTCTACCTTGTCCTCTCTCTTTGCATCTTTGTTCTCATAATTAAAATAAAAAATATTAAAAAAAAAGATTCTGCATATAAGCAGGGATGCAAGTATACCAGTGATAACATAGGGATGGGCTTTCTTTTCATGGATTTTCCCCAATATGGCACTGGATTTTTGAATCTTCTCTACCAATTTTGATCCTATCTTCTTTTTCTTTGCACATATATACCATTTCTTTGCAAGTTCAGCTCTTAATTTTAGATCATATTATCTCTGATATTATTTGACAATGAATTTCATATCTGATTTGTTCAAGATCCCATATGATTTACATGGAAAAAGCTATAGGACAGTAAATTGGCATTGGGGAGGGAGGATGAGGAATGTGGATGAATAGTTAGTCAGTTCTTAGATGGCAGCACTCAGCAATGCTCAGAACACTCAGAAATATTCCTAGTGTTTTGCTTCTGACAGTGCTCAAAAACCATCTAGAATGCCAGTAAGTGAACTTACGTTGGCCATATGCAAAACAAAGCCCTAGTCCATGTGCCATATCTCCAGCACTGGCTGATAAATTCTGTGAAGTTTGTAATATATTTACTTATGGATATCATGATATTATAGAGTATAAACTGTGAAATCCCTCCTCAGTGAAGACATTTTTAGTGATATATGAAAGTGTTGTCATCCTGAACACCCAGTATAATTACTGTGAATCTGTTTGTACATTCTCACTAGCCTCTAAGGCATTATTCACGAGAGGCAGATAGTAGCACATGAGGTAGTGTTTAACTTGTATGTGGCCCACCGGTGTTCTTGGTTTTCACTAACTACAATAGTGGAACATTTGCTTGTACAAATGAAGCAGAGTTCTTTTCTTACAATCCTGACCTTTACCAAAGGACTGAAATATGATTTCTTTCAGGGAATAAATTACAAAGAAAATTAAAAAGAAGAAAACGAAAAAGAGGTATTCAGGTAAATTCAACAGATTGTCAATAAATAAATATTGCCTTAGCTTTAACCCTTTGCCATTGAATCCGTCAGTATAAAAACAGATGAGTGTAGTTATTAAAGATGTTAATTCTTCATCATTTTATTATCCATAGCAGACCAACCAGGAAACACCTAGAGACCTAAGGAAGAAATTGAAAATACTTTTAACTTTATCTTTATTGTGTTAAATGATGTTTAATGATGTTAAAAATCGGGTGGCTTCATGGATTTTAGAAGAAAACTTTTACAATTTTAAGAATATTAAGAGATTTTAAGAGTTGGTAAAATTCCAAAAGTTGCTGTGAAAACAAGAAATGCAGTATCCTTGGTGGAAGTGTTGAGTATGTTACTTCAGCCTTAAACTTCTAAATTATGGTGTTTCAATTATTTAAGCTTCCTTTACTTAGTGAATATATCATCTTTTGCTAACCACCTAATACTTATATACAGTGAAATAGAGGCCTTTCTTTGATAAATTTTGACACTTCTAACTTAGTGAACTAATGGACAAAATTTCCACATTCATGGATTATAGAATTATATATTTTGTAATTCTATATTATAACATATATAGTATAATTCAGTGGAAAATTTCCACAGGTTATAGTTGATAACGTTTTATATTTAAGAATTTGATTCACCATAGATTCCCATCTGACGTCTAATGCCACAGAAATATTTAAAGATGGGGGAGTCTGATTGTTATAATTTTGTCATTTATTTTAGGGGAGGAGAACCAAAGTAGGTGATAAATGTAAGTACTGTCGAGCGACTCGTTGAAGTTCTTAATATCTTTAGACAAGAAGGTCATACCGATCTTAGGTTCGTTTGGGGGTAGAGGTACCACATGAAGATATTCTGCATAAAAGCAAGGGGTCATGTATACCAGTGATATCATAGAAATGCGCTTTCTTTGCATACAGTTTCCCCCAAGATGGCACTGGATTTTTGAATCTTCCCTGCCAACATTGACCATATCTTCTTTTGCTTTGTACATATATACCATTGCTTTGCAAGTTCAACACTTGGTTTTAGATCGTATTATCTCTGAAATTATTTGACAATGAATTTCATGCCTGATTTTTAGACCCTACATGATTGTAATGGAATAAGGTATAGGAAATTAAATTGACATAGGGAAGGGAGGATGAGGAAGGTGGATGAATATTGTTAGTCAGTTTTTAGGTGGCAACACTCAGCAATATTTTAGTGTTTCACTCCTGGCAGTGCTCATAAAACATCTAGATTGCCAGTAAGTGAACTAGTGTTGGCCATGTGCAAAGCCTGGCCCTAGTCCATGAGCTATACCTCCAGCACTGGCTGCTAAATTTTGTGAATTTTTTTTGGCCACACCCAGTGACGCTCAGGGGTTACTCCTGGCTATTCGCTCAGAAGTCGCTCCTGGCAGGCACGGGGGACCATATAGGGAACCAGGGGATCAAAGCGAGGTCCGTCCTAGGTTAGCGCAAGCAAGGCAGGCATCTTACCTCCAGCGCCACCACCTGTCCCCCAATTTTGTGAATTTTGTAATGTATTTACTCTGGGGTATCATGCCTACCAATTTATCTTTTTCAGGACACAATTTCTCCAGCACAATCTTTTGCAACTATCATTGACATTGTATCCCCTCTTTAAAATAAACCCTTCTTTACAAAAAGAAAACAAAAAGGTTCATATCATTATCTGTACCTTTCCTTAAATGCCTGGACTCTAGTTAAAGTTCTAGAATTTCTACTACAGAATATAAATTTTATATATGTTGTAGCCTTCCTCTACAGACTATGATAGGGAATGTACTGTAAAATCACTCCTCATTGAAGACAATTTTTAGTGCTATTTGAAAGTGTTGGCATCCTGAACACCAAGAGTAATTACTGGGAGTCTGTTTGGTCATTCTCACTAGCCTCTAAGACCTTATTGATGAGAGGCAGGTACTAGCACAACAGGTAGTGATTAACTTGTATGTGGCCCATTGGTGTTCTTGGTTTTCAATACCCACAAAAATGAATGTTTCCTTGTACACCCGAGGCAGAGTTCTTTTGTCACAGTCTGAACTGAACCAAAGGACTGACATATGATTTCTTTCAGGGAGAAAATTAGAAAAGAAAAAAATCTCATAGAGTTCTTCAGGTAAATGCCACAGTTTCTCAATAAATGACTATTGCTTTAGCTTTAACCTTGCCATTGAATCCTTTGGTATAAAAGCATATGATAGAGTTTATTAAAGATGTTAATTCTTAATCATTTCATTATCAAAAACAGGCCATCCAAGACACACCCCCAGAACAATCACAGGATTTGGAGGTACTTTCACCTTATTCAATGTGATGTTAAAGTTATATTGTTTCGATGCTTTTAGAATAAATCTTGATCGATTGTAACCAAATTTAGAGATTTAAAGAGTAGTTTAAATGATAAAAGTGGCTGTGTAGATATGAAATACAATGTCCTTGATGGAAGTATGTTACTCTTCTTCAGCCTTAAACTTGTAAGCTATAGTTTTCAATTAATTAAGCCTCCTTTAATAAGTGAATAAATCATCTTGTGCTAATCCTCTAATACTTATATGCAGTGAGAAAGAAGCTTTTCTTTGATAAATTTTGGTAATGGTAGCGTAGTGAAGTAATGGAAAAATTTCCATATCACTGGATTATAGTATTCTATATAATATAATTATATATCATATAGTATTTTTCAGTGGAAAATTTCCTCAGGTTTTAATTGATAACTTTCTATATTTAAAAATTTGATTGACCATAGATTCTCATCGATGTCTAATGCCACAGAAATATTTGAAGATGGGAAACTGATTGTCATAATTTTGTCATTTTGTTTAGGTTGGGAGAATGGAGGTACTTGATGACCGTAAGTACTGTCAAGTGACTCATTGAAGTTCTTAATATCTTTAGAGAGTAAAGTCATTCTGGTCTTGGGTTCTTTTGGGGGCAGAGGGACCAAATAAAAAGATTGTGTATATTAGTGATGGTGCATGTATACCAGTGATAACATAGGTATGGGCTTACTTTTTCTGGATTTTTCCTCAAGATGGTACTGAAATTTTGAATCTTCTCTACCAATATTGATCTGATCTTCTTTTTCTTTGTACATATATAACATTTCTTTGCAAGTCCAACACTCTGTTTTAGGTCTTTTTATCTCTGAAATTATTTGACAATGAATTTCATGTCTGATTTCTTCAAGATCCTATATGATTATGATGGAAAAAAGCTATAGGACATTAAAATAAATTTGGGGATGGAGGATGAGGAAGTAATGTTGTTAGTAATTTCTTAATTGGCAACACTCAGCAATGCTCAGGATACTCAGCAATCTTCCTAGTGTTTCGATCTTGGCAGTGCTCAGAAACCATCTAGAATGCCAGTCAGTGAACTTGTGTTGGCCACGTACAAAACAAGGCCCTAGTCCATATGCTAAACCTCCAGCACTGGCTGAAAATATTTTGTTAAGTTTATAATATTTTCACTCAGGGGTATCATGCCTATTATTTTATCTTGTTCAGGAGCCAATTCTTTTCCAGATCAATCTTTCTTACAATAGTTGTCATTGTATCCCCTCTCTGTCCTATCTGCACTGTTCGGCTCTTTGTGTGAAGCTTGCTACCAAAGGACTGGAGCTTCTGGCCCTCACCTTTGTTACCCCTGGATAATATTGCCATACGATCACTTTTTTCTTCTATAGGGTAGAATATCTTTCTACATAGGAAGAGTTCACTGAGAAAGACATTGAGATGAGCTTAAATGCAACTGGGTTTAGTAATGTGCTCATGCAGAAAATTCTGAGATGCAGCTTAGTGCCATGTGGTTTTTTTCTGCTGCCACTCCCTGGTTGCCTTTGATTTCAACAAAGAGCTCTCCTTTTCCCTTTCCTTTTCAGGTCCTCTTGGCCTTCCCACTCTGAAATAGATAGCTGAGCAGAAGCCATTTGCTTTCTAATAACCAAAGATACCTAAAGAGCATTCTCTTACATCTTCATGGGGGTGGCTTAATAAAGTCTCAGCTGTACCATGAGAATGACAGTTCTTCCTTGTCTTTCAGTAATCATTGAAGATCTGACAGAAGAGGATGACAATGACATGCACTGTAATTTCCTTTTTTAAGAGATAAATATTATGTCCTTTCATGGTGTATAGATAAATTAATCTTTGAAAATATAATATTTTTAACTAGTTTGTTAACTACTTAAATATTTGTTAACTAGTTTTATCCTCAATATGATGAGTTGGGTCTACAAATTGTATGGATAGACCCTTTGAGTATAAAACAATACTTTCCCTTTTATTATAAATGTTGTCATTTCCACTAGTATGTAGCTGGCAGAAAATTTATCTAGAATTCTCACCCTTTGCCATAGAAGAAGCTTGCTTCATTAGAAAAGTTGATACCTTGCCTGTACTTCTTACTATTTCATTAGAGAGTTTGAATTAATCTGGCTATTGATACTCAGCAACTTGACCCTTGACACAGACTCCAACTTTTTCTTATTCTTTTTTAAATTATGTTTTGGACTGCTGGTATGTTTCAATAGCCATAAAATCCTTAGGTGCTCTTCAGACTAGAGAGTCATTCCAAGTCCAGCATCTTAGTAAAGAGATTGCATACTGGGGATGGGTCATCTCCATCTACCCGGATAAGTTCTGTAGTGGATGGAGGTATGGTCAAGCAATAACAGAATGTTCTATCATGAAAATATCCCTTCCAAAAGCATTTGTATAGCCTCATTCTAAGGATATGTTATGGCGTTTGTGCTATCTACATTGGTTTCAATATTAAGACACTGAGTGTCCAGGTTTGTGATTTCTCATATGAACACGTGCTTTTATTCCACACATTTGTATATTTAAATAATGGGTTTTGATTTTTCCCTATCAAAGTAGCTCATTTCCATATCTGTTCTCCATACATGTAATTCTTTTTCAAATATGCTATTCATATATATGGTGTACTGTATTCAAAAATAACTTCAGAATATCAGAATGAATCTCAGTTCACTCTGTAAACATTAGAAGGTATTGGGAGTTAAAAATGTATCCTCAAATTGTGCTTTTTTTTTTTTAGACAAATGGTATGGAAAATTAATTTTATATCTGAATTTACTATCACACTCTAGTCTTTTGTATTTATCCTGTTTTTGTTAATATCTTTATTTAAACACTTTGATTATAAATATGAGTGTAGTTGTTTTTGAGTCATGTAATGAACACAACCCCGCTTTACCAGTGCAACATTCTCATCACCACTATCCCAAATCTCTCTCCACCCCAACTCAAACCTGCTAGACAGGCTGGCTACTTCCCTCATTCATTCACATTGTTCGGATCGTTCTCAAAGTCATTCCTACTCAAACCTTTGACTTTAAGTCTGTGCTTTCCTGACGGTTCAAATGTGTTTCTTGCAGTCATGAAGTAATATTGGGCTCAATTTTCTAATTTTTGTGAGTGTTCATTGCACGCCTGCTAAGGACATTGACTTTGAGTTTATTGACATCAAGTTTATGCCATTTTTCTACTGAAATTGGATGAGTTTGTGGGATCCATCCTGTATTGAATTGGCCGATTTAATTCTTCTCATAACCAGGATTTCAAGTCTATGAAGTTGTGTTCCATTGTTTGTGCAGTTGTGTATCATTCCTACGGAAAGTAGTTTGAGTTTTAATGGGTCAAGTATACTTTTCATTAATTTTTCATTCATTTAATTAATCAAAGATAAGAATTCAATTCAGTGAAATCCTGAGTATTTTCACTCAGAAGTTAGTTTGAGATATATAACATAGAAGGTTATTACTGATTGTGTCTTTTTTTTTTGGTTTTTTTCTTTTGGGGGGGCACACCCGGTGATGCTCAGGGGTTACTCCTGGCTATTCGCTCAGAACTCACTCCTGGCAGGCACGGGGGACCATATGGGGAACTGGGGGATCGAACCGTGGTCCATCCTAGGTTAGCACAGGCACCTTACCTCCAGCGCCACCACCCGGCCCCTGATTGTGTCTTTTGAAGTACACTCTTTACCAAGTAGGACATATTTTGTGCTGCTCTCCCAAACTTAATTGCATAGGCTCACACACATCTTTCCTATTTCACTGTCAAAGTCTTCCCTGTTGCCTAGGCGGTGTCAGGGGAGCTTTATGCTGGTGGGAATCTATTTTATGACCCAACCAGCGGTCAATAACTGTGGAAGCCATTTCCTGGATGTTTTTTTCTGGCTGGTTCTGAGCTGCCTGAGACACCATTTGTTTGGATAGATCAAGTAACACCTGTCCCTCTTCAATTCTTCTTTCCCAACTGAATTGTGTGAATTGACAATCCCCAGTGAAGACAATTTTATGGCTATTTGAAAGTGTTGTCACCATGAATATCAAGAATAAATCCATGAAACTGTTTATTATTTGAGTATTCAGTAGCCTCTAAGGAATTAGTGATGAGAGGCAGCCACAATCCACAACAGGTAGTGTTTAACTTGTATGGGGCCCACTACTTTCATTGGTTTTCCTAAACACAATCATGAACATATTCCTTGTACAACTGAAGCAGATTTATTTATTTAAGTAGTTGAAGTGTACCAATGGACTGACATATGATTTCCTTCAGGGACTGTGATTCCAGTATATAAGGAACCCAGCAACAATGAGGTAAATGCAATTGCATTTCAATACATAAATATTGCCAATGCTTTAACCCTTTGCCATTGAATCAATTTGTATCAAAACATGTGAGAGTATGCATTAAAGATATGAACTATTTTTCATTTTAATATCCAAAACAGACCACCCAGGCCACGACTCAAGAGGCACTTCAGAATTCAGAGGTACTTTGACCTTATTCATTGTGATGTTAAATTTGGATTGTTTCATTGCTTTTCTGATAAATCTTGTAAGATTTTAACCACATTAAGAGATTTTAAGTGTTGTTTAAATTTAAAAAGTTGCTGTGTAGACAAGAAATACAACACCCTTGGTGGTACTGTTGAGTATGTTCATTCCTCAGACATAAACTTGTAAATTATGGTTTTTCAATTAATTAGACCTCCTGAGTAAGTGAATAAATCATCTATTGCTTATCAACTAATATTTATAGGCAGTGAGATAAAGGCTTTACTGTGATAAATTTTGACAGTTGTAGCTTAGTTAAGTAATAGACAAAATATCCACATTCACTGGATTATAGGGATGTATTCAGCAGGAAAGATCTTCAGAATATTATTGATAATATTTTATGTTAGAGAATTCAATCAACCGTCGATTGCCATCTGGCTCCTAATGACACAAAATCATCTGAAGAAACTATTTAAAGAAGGGGGATTCTGATTGTCATCATTTTGTCATTTTCTTTAGGTTGGGAGCCTGGAGGTAGTTGAAGACCGTAAGTACTGTCGAGTTACTCATTGATTTTGGGCCACACCAGCGGTGCTCAGGGGTTACTCCTTGATAACTGCTCAGAAATAGCTCCTAGCAGGTCTGATGGACCATATGGGATGCCAGAACTCGAACAAACAACCTTAGGTCTTACTAGGCTGCTTGCAAGACAAACGCCGCTGTGCTATCTCTCCGGGCCAGTTCTTAATAGCTTTAGACAGGGAAGTCGTTCTATCTTGGGTTCTCTTGGGGGTAGAGGTACCACATAAAGAGATTGCACATATAAGCGAGGGTGCATGTATGCCAGTGATAACATAGGGATGGGCTTTCTTTTCATGGATTTTCCCCCAAGATGGCCCAGGATTTTTGAATCTTCTCTACCAATTTTGATCTTATCTTCTTTTTCTTTGTGCATATTTACCATTTCATTGCAAATTCAACACTTAGTTGTAGGTCTTATTATCTCTGAAATCATTTGACAATGAATTTCATATCTCATTTGTTCAAGATCCCAAATAATTGTGATGGAAAAAAGCTATAGGACTTTAAATTGACATTGGGGAGGGAGGATGAGGAAGGTGGATGAATACTCTTAGTCATTTATTAATTGGAAATACTCAGAAATGCTTAGAAAATTCAGCAACATCCCTAGTGTGTCTCTCCTGGCAGTGCTCAAAAACCATCTAGAATGCCAGTAAGTGAACTTGTATTGGCCCTGTACAAAGCAAGGCCCAAGTCCATGTAATATACCTCCAACACTGGCTGAAAATTTTGTGAAATGTGTAATATTTTCACTAGGGAGTATCATGCCTATCATTTTATCTCGCTCAGGAGCCAATTTATGCCCAGAGCATTCTTTGCTATATCATTGCCATTGTATCCCCTCTCTGTCCTATCTGCACTGTTCGACTCTTTGTGTGAAGCTTGCTACCAATGGACTGGATCTTCTGGCCCTCATCTTTGTTGCCCCTGGATAATATTGCCATACGATCACTTTTTTCTTCTATAGGGTAGAATATCTTTTTACAGAGGCAGAGATCACTGAGAAAGATATTGAGATGAGCTTAAATGCAGCTGGGTTTAGTAATGTGCTCATGCAGAAAATTCTAAGATGTAGCTTAGTGCCATGTGGTTTTCTCTGCTGCCACTCCCTGGTTGCCTTTTATTTCAACAATGAGCTCTCCTTTTCCCTTTCCTTTTCAGATCCTCTTGGCCTTCCCACTCTGAAATAGATAGCTGAGCAGAAGTCATTTGCTTTCTACTAACCAAATATAACTAAAGAGTATTCTCTTATGTCTTCATGTGGGTGGCTTAGTAAAGTCTCTGCTGTACCTTGAGAATGACAGTTCTTCCTTGTCTTTCAGTAATCATTGAAGATCTGACTGAAGAGGATGGCAATGACATGCACTGTAAGTCCCTTTTTTAAGAGGTATATATTATATTGTTTCGTGGTGTATAGATATGTTAATATTTGAAATTATGATAATAAAATATTTGTTAACTAGTTTTATACTCAATGTGGTAAGTTAGATCTACAAATTGTATGGATAGACCCTTTGAGTATAAAACAATACTTTCCCTTTTATTATAAATGTTGTCATTTCTACATGTATGTAGTTGGCAGACAATTTATCCGAATTCTCACCCTTCCACATAGAAGAATTTTGCTTCATTAGAAAAGTTGATTCCTTGCCTGTACTTCTTACTAGTTCATTAGAGAGTTTGAATTACTCTGGCTATTTATAAACAGCAACTTGTCCAAAAACACAGGGCATAAATCTCAAACTTTCTATTATTCTTCTTTAAATTATGTTTTGGACTGCTGGTATGTTTTAACAGCCATGGAAAATATCAGGTGCTCTTAAGTCCAGAGAGTCATTCCAAGTCCAGTATCTTAGTAAAGAAATTTCCTCTTGGGGATGGTCATCTCCATCTACCAGGAGTAAGATTTATAGAGGTACGAGGTATGGCCGAAGAGTAACGGAATGCTCTATCAGGAAATATCCCTTCCAACAGCACTTGTATCGCATCAATCAAGGATGTTTTATATTATTTGCACTATCTACATGGGTTTCAGTATTAAGACACTGAGTGTGCACGTTTTTGATTTCTCATATGAATGTGTGCTTTTCTTCCACACATTTGTATCTTAAAATAATGGATTTTTATTTTTCTCTATCAAATGCTCATCTCCATAGCTATTCTCTATACATATATTTCTTTCTCAAATGTGCTATTCATATATATGGTGCACTGTATTCAAAAATAGCTTCAGAACATCAGAATGAATCTTACTTCACTGCTTAAGCATTTGCAGGGTACCGTGAGTTCAAAAAGTATCATCGAATTGTGGTTTTATTCAGTCAATGGTTTGAAAAATAAATTTTATATCTGAATTTACTATCACACTCTATTCTTTTGTATTTTGTCTTCACCATTGCAACATGCTAATCATCATTATCCCCAATCTCCCTCCTCCCCAACTCAAACCTGCAAGACAGACTTCCTACTTCCCTCATTTATTCACATTGCTAGGATCATTCTCAATGTCGTTCTGACTCTAACCTTTGACTTTAAGTCTGTGCTTTTTCTACCCATTTCTAGGAGATGACATGTCCAGTCAAAGGGGACCCAGCTGCTGCCCAGCCCAAGCCCACTGCCACTGCCATTGCTTCTGATTTATTTTTAGAGTTGGAAGCAATGAGACAGGACCTGAAAATATCTGATTTTAAAATCTAAACAGTTCAAGCTAGATATATTTAGAGAGGAGACACGGCCTTGAGGCTACCTATTTGCAATCTTGAGCGGAGGCCTATTTCGAGGATCTCACTATGTGTTTGCAGAGCTTCAAATGCTAGAAAGCATTCATGAGCACATATTCTTGGTTTCTGTTTGACATTATTTCCCAGATCCTGTGATTTGATAGTAAGAGCCCATGTAAAAGTTACAGAAATAGGTTTAGTTTCATAAAATAAAACTTGATGGAGAGATGCAGCATGTAAAGGTGTTACATTTCCAGTATGTTCATTGTATGCTTTCTGTGAACTAGAAATAATTGATGAATATCATCTCATTACATTTTTTTATTTGTAAATTGATTCATTTATAGTACCATGCTAATTCTTTACCTAAAGGAGATGCAGAAGTTGCCAGTGGCTGTCCAACTATCGAGAAAGCCAGTACGATGTACCTTGAGAATGGCACTCCACACACTGCAGCCATGGCCTTAGAGCGAGCTGGGAAGTGAGTGTGTGGGATTCTCTTGCCCAGCTACAGCCCTGTCATTTAAGTCTTGACTAAGTCCTTTGAAAAAACAAGTATCTTATTCCTCATACAAGTCCTGTTCTGTTGTCTTATTCTATAGGCTCTTAGAAAATGCAGATCCAGAAAACAGTATACAGTTATATCAACAGACAGCTAATGTATTTCAGTTAAGTTTGACTTTTTTCTTTAAATATCTGTTCAAAGCTTTAATTCAGCCTCTATAAGTGAACAGAGAAAAGTACAAAGATGACTTTAAAAATGCATTTTATTCTTTCAGTTGAACTAGGGTTTTTTTTAGAAAGTAATGAAACAACTTAGCAGTTTTGACCCCCCCAACCCTTTGAAGTACTGACATATCTGGCAAATAATATGGGGGGTAAAGGGGTGAGTATAGTGAATTATGCATGGAAGTTGCTAATCTTCCCTCTTCTTTATTTAATGCCTTCAGAATGAAGAACACTTAAGACAAGCAGTTGAGCTACTAGGAAAAGCCTCCAGACTTTTAATACGTGGATGCAGGTGAGTTTTCCAAGACTGTTCATTTATGACTCCGTGTAGTTTCTTCTGGGATTTAAATAATGTGCCATAGACACATCAGATTGCCAATAGAAGAAATATTAATAATTGCTAGATTGCACATTGAATTAAATATTAAAAGTCCTTCAATTTTTCAAAAGTTATACCAAAATTGATCATGTATTTTGCTTTTATTGACTCAGCATCAGAGAAGCAGTTTATTTTTTATCTTCCTTTTATTCATTTCCATTTCTCTCTTGATCTCTACCCTGTCCCTTCCACTTCTCCTTGGCTAACCTAATTTTATTATCAATGTCCATGGCTGACCTTTTTTTTTATCTGTTCATTAGTTGTGTATCTTTATATTACACACATAGATAAAATCATCTAAGATAATTTTTAATCTGACATATCGAATATACATTTATACATTCAAATATCACCATACTTACCTTGATTTTATCCTCTCGGTATGAAGTTTTCAACACTTTAATATGGCTTGCTGGAGAGATTTTGACTCGTGTATAGAGTGAAGATCGAGGCAGTTGAGCATATAACATTGAGCAAATCAAACAGACACACCATTTGGTATGTTGTGATTGACTCTCCATGAACCCAGATAAAGTGCCAATTCCATAGCTTTGCATGATTTCTAGCAAAGAGGAGAAATTAGCTTCAGTTCTACTCACTGACTTTTTCTTATCATATGCCCTCCTTTTAAGACTCTTAGCACAGAAGAATACTATTGGCCAAGACAGGCACTAGAGTCTATAAATAGGAGAATGGTGTTAAGGGAGTGGGAGGAGTTCATGTAGTTTACTAGTTGAAGAGTTGAAGAAAATTTCTCTCTGTTGGATCATTGTCCTATCCCTGGTGATACCAGTAGTAAATGAGGTAAGGACTATAGAAGCAGGACTACTTGAATGATATCAGGCTTATGTTGGAAAGATAATGACTCATCTGGAAAGCTTCGTAGGTAAGTTACTATATTCTGGTGTCCAGGAGGTAGTTGGGCCTTAAGATTTTGGAGTTTTTGGGAAATTTGGTGCATGTAAAATCCTGTGCCTGAGTTCTCTGTTTATTCATATGTATATCGTTTCTAGAGGCACGATGTTTTATTGTCTAGTTACAAACACAAATGATAAGAATTAGCTCTCTTGTTAAAAATAATAAATTTAATTGAAATGTTTTAGTTATATTTAGGAATAGTGTTGACTTTGTATATCAAACTTAAGACCTCTTTTAAATTACAAGCTGAATAACTGTACAGCATTTTTGGGGAGAGGGTGACTTTGCTAGGTGGCTATAAGCATATGAAAATACTATTTTTATTTTTTCATTTCAATTTTTTGTAATGTTTTATTTATAAAGTTGTTTATAACACATGGTTGTATCAGGCCTATAATGTTTAAACAGTGTCTCCTCTCTACCAGTGCTCCCAGATTTCCTCTAATCCCTGCCCCATTGTTACCCCAAACTGACCTCTTGGCAGGTATATAAAAATTTTATTTTTTATTTATTTTGCTTGTGTTTAGGGACCTCTCTCAGCTATATTCATAGAAGTACTCTTGCCTGTACTCAGGGATTACTCCAGGAGGGAGTGGGGACAATATTAGGTTCAAGGGATTTATCCCAAATTAGACACATGTAAGGCCTTATCCATTGTACTGTCTTTCTGGCTAGCTCCTATGTCATATTTTCAAATTCAGGAAATTCATGGTGAAAGATCCTTTATCATTAATATATAAAAACCTTAAAAAAGACTGTTTTCTAGAGTGATACAATCTAGACATTATAAATATTTCATAGTTATTTTGTGTAATTTACTTTAGGAATCAGAATCTGTGGTAAACTCACTTGTGACAATTACAAGTGATGTACATATATGTAACCCCTCATCCCTATATTCATTTTCTTCTTTTGTACAACAAATAGCCATCAACATTGAAGTCTATAAAAATTATTTTACTGTAACAGTTCTGGGGTCAGAATGCACACAGGGAAGTTGGGTATCTCCTCAGAACCTGGAAGCCCCAAGCTGGAATCACTGGTTTGGCTGCCTACTTGCTCTGACTGACTGGCGGTTAATTGCAGTCCTTCACTTAGTGGATGCACATCTCATTCTTTGTCTGGGCTGCTATTTGCTCTACAGGTTATAGTTCCTTGGCCTATGCCATTAGGATGGTGTATGGGGTGGTCATTTGTCTTTTTTTCCACATATTTTGATTTCAGATCTCTGACCTGTCATGGACCACTTGGTTAGGCCAGGTCCACCAGTACACTCTAATCTACTCAAAGTCCATTATATAGTTTTCTACTCACAGGATTTAGTACCATCGTGTTCACATCCAAGGGGGTGTGATTGCATGAAGTGTAGAAGAGGAATCTTGATGAGTTAGGGAACAATCTTAAGAATACACTTCTGGGGCCAGAGAGATAACACAGAGGTAGGGCATTTGCCTTACAAACAGAGGTTGATGGTTTGAATCCCGGCATCCCATATGGTCCCTTGAGCCTTCACAGGAGTGATTTCTGAGCAGGTCTGACCCAAAAATCAATTCAAATAAAAATACATAAATAAATAATAATGCAGAATATAAGTTCCAGTTGGGAGGAGTTAGTTGCCTGAGAAATTCAGTTTAATTAATTCATAGTAATGGTGAAATTATTATTCTGAATTTTCAAAAATGATTATTAAAATATCGGAATATGCAAAATTTTAATACTGTCAGTTTGAGTCTCAGCCATTAGGCCTCTCTGTCCTGACAGGCAGATTGCATGTTCAGTATGTGACCATAGGAAAAGAGAAATGGCTCCAAAATCTAGCCAGAGTCTTGAGGCTCATGAATTAATTATGGAGTTCTCACTACATTGCAACATTAGAGGGAAAAGAGGATCAGGTTGGGGTACGATGAGGTTAGAATAGGGGATGAAGTAAAAGGGGGAGAATCTTCAAGGATTTGAAGGAATGTTTTTGGTAATGCCCTTGTCAGCCTGTCATTTAATGGGAATGGAAGACAAGGAAATGTGTAAGAGATGTTGACTGGTTATGAATCAAAGGTGACAAGAACAAATCTGTAGCCCTCTGTCGTTCCCTGAGCCAGAGAACTATTAGGGCTCCCTACAGCTGCATGGAGCATCTGACAAGCAGGAGTGGGGGGCTTTCTTCCATTAGCAAGGAGGCACTATTCTAGGTGTATGGACTGCCTTTCAATGGAAGGAAAAAAACCCAGGAGGATTAAATTGGGAATTTTATCTGCTGTCACAGTACAGTTGTTCACAGAGCAGCTTGTTGGGGTTGAAAGTCGTTAATGGATGCTCATTACTGAAACTTACTCTCTCCATTATAACTTTTTCTAAAGGCTTTCTGCTTCGTTTGTAAAAGGATGATTGAAACATTTCAAAGATAAGTCCAATAAGTTTTTGCTAAATTTTTAGCTGTCCTTATTTCTCAAGCAGGAGTTGGGGGGCTTTCATCTATTAGTAAGGAGGCACTTTTCTGGGTGTCTGGCCTGCCTTTTGGTGAAAGTAAAACATTCCAGGAGGATTAAATTGGGAATTTTCTCTACTGTCCAATACAGTTGTTCACAGAGCAGCTGTTGGGGTTGAAAGTCGTTTATGGATGCAATTACTGAAACTCACGCTCTCATTATAACTTTCTCTAAAGGTTTTTCTGCTTCGTTTGTAAAAGGATGATTGAAACATTTCAAAGAAAAGTCCAATAAGCTTTTGCTAAATTTTCAGCTATCTGTATTTCTCAAATATCTGTAATATCAAATACTTAAGAAAAGCAGAATCTTGTTTAAACTGGCTTTCATTTCTTTTCTTTGTTTTGGATTCAAGTTTGATAAAGCTGCACTGTCTATTCAGAAGGAAAAAAATATTTATAAGGAAATTGAGAATTACCCAACTTGTTATAAGGTGTGCTTTGAAAGTGTTATTTTTGACTGCTCTCTGATTTCCGGGCGCCCCAGAAGAGCGCGGCTGCTCCGCTTCACTTCGCGGCAGCGCACTCTTTCTAACCAATAAACCCCATCACAACACACAGGAAAAACCACACTACTAGAGCAACAATGCGGAAAGCTCGTAGGCAAACACTAGGCACTGAGAATGAAGATGATGGCTTGGAGGACCCTAAAAATCACAATCATCAGCTTAACCTCTCGGATAAGGAATTTAAAATAGAAATATGGAATATGTTTGTAAAACTCCAAGAAAGCATAGATTGATCTGAACAGAACACAAAGACAGAACTCAGAAAACTTCAAACTGAAATGGCAGGCCTGAAAAACACGGTAGCTCAACTTCAAACTGAAATGGCAGACGTGAAAAACACGGTAGCTCAACTGAAAACCTCAGCAGATGCCCTCGACAGCAAGGTAATAGCAGCTGAGGAGAGAATCGGACTACTGGAAGATGAGATGCAGAAAATCTTAACACAGCAGAAGAAATGGAAAAGAACCTTAGGACAAACGAGCATGCAATGGAAAAAGTATGCAAGGAATGTGAACAGATTTGAATAGAAGTCTTCGATAAACCCAAAAGAAACAACATAAGAATCATTGGAGTCCCAGAGACCCAAGTAGGAGATCACCAGGAAGAATCAACTGTCAAAGACATCATCAAAAACATACTACCAGAGTTAACAACTACATGCAGCCAAATCCTGCATGCCCGAAAGAGTACCAGCCAAACGAGACCCCAAAAAAAAACACCCCCAGACACATCATCGTTACAATGACAAATCCCACAGATAGAGATAGAATACTGAATGCAGCAAGGTCAAAAAGGGAAATTACATTCAAAGGAGCATACCTAAGACTTACAGCAGACATGTCACAAGAAACTCTCAAGGCCAGAAGACAGTGGTGGGATATTGTGACAAGACTGAATGA
>PVKC010004826.1:0-34724 GCA_004027635.1 Crocidura indochinensis
TAAAAGCATGAATTTCTGCTGTATCTCAGAAGCACAGCAGGCATCTCAAGCCTTTTCTCTTCTCTGCTTCAGCCTGGGCTTTTGATCCTATTTGGCATTTTCCCCTGAGAACTCATCTTCTATGGAGTCGAATCATCCCACCCACAGACAGTGGAACTAGCTGATTTCTGCTGTGTGTCAGAAGCACGGCAGTCATCTGCTCTGCTTCGGCCTGGGATTTTGACCCTCTTTGGCATTCTTCCCTGAGAGCTCCTCTTCTTCAGAGGTGAGCAGTCCCACTTCACGAGCACATGCATCATCTAGCTGATGAAAACCAACACAACACGTAGAAATATCCACAATAGAAGTGTGACAATGAGTAAACAACGCAGGCTAAAACTAGATATAGAGAATGAAGATGGCAACTCTGATGACCTGAAAATGACCAATCACCTAGTTAGTCTCTCAGATATGAAGATTAGAGAAGAAATATGGAAAATGTTCACAGAACACAAAGAAAGCATAAATTGAGTTGAATGGAACACTTATAAGAATCAAAAGGATGTGAAGATAGAAATCAGAAAACTCCAAACTGAAATAACAGGTCTAAAAAATTCAGTAGATAAATTGAAAACCTCAATAAGAAGCCTCTCCAACAAAATAATAGTAGCTGAGGATAGAATCAGTTATCTAGAAGATGAGATGCATACAGCATCTCCATACAGCAGAAGAGATTGGAAAAAAGCCTTAATGAAAATGATCAGACAATGGAAAAACTACTCAAACAATGAAATCTGAACAGATTAAAATAGAAGTCTTTGAGCAACTCAACAGAAACAATTTAAGTATCATTGGAGTCCCAGAGATCCAGAAAGAAAATCCCCAAGAAAATCAACAGTCAAGGGCATCATTACAGATAAAATACCAGAGTTAAAGACTACATACAACCTTGCCCAAAGAGTACAAACTAAAAGAGACCCAAGGAAAATCACCCCAAGACACATCCTAGTCACAAGTCACAATGACAAATTCCACAGATAGGAATAGAATATTAAAAGCAGCAAGATCAAAAAGGAAAATTATATTAACGGAAGCATCCTTAAGATTTACAGCTACCTATCACAAGAAACCCTCAAGGTCAGAAGGCAGTGGTGGTATATAGTGAAATAACTCAATAAAATAAATGTTTCACCTAGGCTACAGCACCCAGCCAGACTCACTTTCAAGTCTGAAGGAAGTATACATGGCTTCACGAATAAACAACAACTCAGAAACTTTGCAGTCTCAAAACCAGCCTTAGAAGAAAACTTGAAAGGACTGCTTTAAGACAAAACTGACCAACAGAAACACCGAACTTCTACACAAAGATGGCACTAAATCCCAAAATTAGAGACAAAATTAGAGACAAAATTATCTTTCTCAATGTCAATGGACTAAATGCATTAATTAAAAGACACAGACTGACTAAATGGATCAAAAAATTGAATCAAACCTTTTGCTGCCTATGAGAAACACAGCTAAATAGTCAAAAAATATAGACTTAAAATCAAAGACTAGAGGAAAATCATCCAAGCAAACAACATGCTTAAAAAACTGGAGTGGCCATACTAATATGATACGATACAAACGTTACACTCAGAAAAGTTGTAAGGGACAAATATGGGCACTTTGTACTAATTAAGGAATATGTACAACAGGAAGAAATAACACTCCTAAACATATATGCACCCAATGAGGGACCATCAAAGTATTTCATACAACTGTTGACAAATCTGAAAAAAGATATCAATAATAACACAGTAATTATGGTCTGAAAAAGATATCAATAACACAGTAATTGTGGAAGACCTCAACACTGCCCTGTCACCCCTTGATAAGTCAACCAGACTGAAACCCAACAAAAATATACTAGCCTTGAAAAGAGAAATGGAAGAAAGAGGCCTAGCATCTCCATCTCAGAAATCTGGATACACATTCTTTTTTTGTTTGTTTGTTTTTGGGCCATACCTGGTGACGCTCTGGGGTTACTCCTGGCTATGCGCTCAGAAGTGGCTCCTGGCTCCGGGGACCATATGGGAAACTGGGGGATCGAACTGCGGTCCGTCCTAGGCTAGTGCAGGCAAGGCAGGCACCTTACCCCCAGCACCACCACCCAGTCCTAAGGATACACATTCTTATCCAATGCATCTGAGTCATTCTCCAGGATAGATCATATTCTGGCCCATAAAACATATCTCCATAAAATCAAGAGGACAGTTATTATGAAGACTACCTTCACTGATCACAAGGCACTTAAAAATAGAAATGAACTACAAAGAAACACAGAAGAACTATTAGAATAAAGGCAGATTCTCAGATCAGTGGAATAGATTTGAGTATTTATTGAATGTTCCCCATACATACAATCAATTAATCTTTGATAAATGGGGAAAGAAATCTAAAATGGAGCAAGGAAAGCCTTTTTTCCTCAACCCCCTCACCCCACCCCACCCCCAAGGAAAGCCTTTTTAACAAGTAGTGTTGGCACAACTGGACAGCCACTTGCAAAATAGCAAACTCAGACCCCCATCTAACACCATGCACAAAGATCAAATCCAAATGGATTAAAGACCTTGATATCAGGCCTGAAACCATAAGGTATATAGAACAGCACATAGGTAAAACACTATATGGCCTTGAGACTAAAGGCATCTTCAAGGAGGAAACAGCACTCTCCAAACAAATAGAACAAAAGATAAACAGATGGCCTATATTAAGCTGAGAAACTTCTGTAACTCAAAGGAAATAGTCCCTAAGATACAAAAGCCACCCACAGAATGGGAGATACTATTCACTCAAGACCATGGGCTAATACCAAAAATATATAAGATACTGACAGAACTTAATAAGAAAAACATATAACCCTATCAAAAAATGGGGAGAAGAAATGAACTGACACTTTGACAAAGAAGAAATACAATGGCCAAAATGTACATAAAAATACTCCATGTATTCATCAGGGAGATGTAAATCAAAACTACAATGGCACACATTACAAAGAACAAGAATAATCAGTGTTGGTGGGGATGTGGAGAGAAAGGAACTCTTATTCACTGTTGGTGGGAATGCTGTCTAGTCCCACTTTATGGAAAACAATATGGATATTCCTCAAAAAATTGGAAATTGAACTCTCATATGACCCAGCTATTCCACTCCTAGGGATATACCCTAAGAACACATAAATACAATTCAAAAATCCCTTTTCAACATATATTCATTGCAGCACTATTTACAATATCCAGACTCTGGAAACAACCAAGAGGCCCCTCAACAGATGAATGGCTAAAGAAACTATGGTACAAATACACAATGGAATACTATTCAGCTGTCAGGAGAAATGAAGTCATGAAATTTTCCTATATGTGGATGTACATGGAATCTATTATTTTGAGTGATATAAGTCAGAGGGAGACAGATAGACATAGAATAGTCTTACTCATCCATGGTGTTTTTTTTTCCCTCGGGCCACACCCATTTGACACGCAGGGGTTACTCCTGGCTAAGCGCTCAGAAATTTCCCCTGGTTTGAGGGGATCATATGGGATGCTGGAGAATTGAACCACAGTCCTTCCTTGGCTAGCGCTAGCAAGGCAGACACCTTACCACTAGCGCCACCTCGCTGGCCCCTCATCTATGGGTTTTAAGAAAAATTAAAGACATTACTATAATAAGGTCCAGAGACAATAGAGTTAAAGTCTGGAAGGGCTAGAAGGACAGGCTCACAATTTGAATCTCACCACAAAAAGTGGTGGATGCTGTTAGGGAAATAACTACACTAACAACTGCAATGACCATGTTAAATAATGAGAGAAGTAGAATCTCTTTTGAGAGTACAGGCAGGGGTGAGGGAGGAGGGCATTGGTGGTGGGAATGCTGCACTGGTGAAGAGGGTATTCTGTTTATGACTGAATCCCAACTACAAACGTGCTGGTAATCATGGTGCTTAAATAAAGATTTATATTGAAACAAACCTATTTCATCTAGTCCCTGGCATAACTCTTCAACTAATTTTCATTCATATACATATATATCTTAATTAGTAAAGAAAAATTTTATTAGATATTGGAGAAGCATAAGGAAGATACTTTATAATAATTTCACATATTTATATTTAAATGCTCCTTCTTTCATGGTGATCTTCAGAGTACTTGTATTTTGATGGTGCTCTTCAAAGAAATACAAATTTACTATGCACTGAAGAAACAGAAATACCCAATGTTTTGGGAATAATACATTTATTTACCAGAAAAAAACATTGGAGCACTTTACAACCATAACTACTAAGAAAGAGCTTAGTTTTGATATGGATATTAAGAATTTAAAAGGCGGGAACCGGGAGGTGGCGCAGTAGGTAAGGTGTCTGCTGCCTTGCCTGTGCTAGCCTAGGACGGACAACGGTTCGATCCCCCGGTTCCCATATGGTCCCCTGTGCCTGCCAGGAGTGACTTCTGAGCGCATAGCCAGGAGTAACCCCTGAGCGTCACTGGGTGTGGCCCAAAAACCAAAAAAAAAAAAAAAAGAATTTAAAAGGCACAAGTGATATATATCTCATCCTTTAGTCTATTTACAAAATAGTTTAAAACTAGCAATAATGACCAAGTTTTATAAGTTAAATCTTTTTATCTGATGCATAATATAATCCAAGAAACTTTGCCATTTGGCTATGCAGATGTTGAGGCCAACTAAAATGTCATCATAAGAGCTCTGAAAAGCTCTAAGAGAAGGACCAATTCATTTGGCTTCTAAGAGTTAGGGAAAAATAGTTTGTCTTTGGCTATTCTCTAACCTTTAGACTTTCCACTCCCAGAATTGATGGAAAAACCCAAAGATCTTCTGCTTATAAGGAATATATCTTTTGATGCTGCAATAGAGTCTAAGTTAAGAAAATTAAAAAATATTAATAATAAATCTAGCAATAACAAGCATATCATAAACAATAAATTTACAGTATTTACATCATAGATCTTTTCTCAGCCATCAGCGCTGGGGGAGCCCAGCTGGCCTTCTTATTTTAATTTTCCTTAAATTATTACTGTAGTATAAAATACAACAAATAGTTTCTTAGAGCTAATCACAATGTGGGACCTTAAAACATGAATGAACAAAAACTGTGTGTTCTTTATATTGAAGATTGGTCTACTTCGGTCTGTTGTATATATATATTTTTATTCATGCACAATAATAAAAAATTTAGTAATTTTATGGAAACCAATGTATTACTAATTAAAACAGTTTTCCAAATTCTGACTTATTTTATGCATATAATATCTAACATAACACTTATTAATATGGCTGCCATATAAGATTAAATACTAGAATTATGTCAAATAAAAATGAGATTAATCCACGCTAATATAATGTTTTACTGTTCATCTTCATTTGAATTATGACATATATTCGTATATATTTAGTATGGCTATAACCTGGATAATATATATATATATATATATTTATATGGCTATAACCTGGATAAAATGTATAATTTAGATTTTTATACAGATGGATCAAGATAATAATGTCTCTATATCTTTTAATAAGATTTATTTGTATGTACGGTATGTACATCTGTGAATACTTATTTTTCCAACCACTTCTTTAGAATATGTTAATTATTATTAACTTAATTTAAAGTGAACTTTAATGTATATAAATATAGGATTTAAGTTAATGCTAATTCCTAGAAAATAATAGGTACTTGAACCATTTCATTTGTCAGATATTAAAAGTGCATTATTTATTTAATGAAGATTTGCTTTCTCTCAGGAGGATGGATGACATCGCTATTGCTGTTATTAGAAAATCAATAGGGGTAGAAATGTAGGAAATTATCTTAAATATGTAGACACCTTGACACAGCTTGTTTTCAGTAGGTGTGTTGATAGAGATTAAGATTTTATGTATTCAACTACCAATACAAAGAACTGGGAAAGACACATCCCCCATTTACAAACAAAATGACAATATAAACAAGATATAGCAAAGCAAAGCAGAACTGTAGTGAAATTTAGGACTCCTTATTCAGCAGAAAAACAAACTTAGAGATATTAGGATTCTCCCAACAGTGCTGGGATTATAAGGGAATCTGTCACGGTGTCTTCACATTCCCTCTCTCTTTCTGTGGTTTCTGACTCCCTGGGTTGAACCCAAAAGTCATTTGTAGAGAGGCTTTGATGACCCATCAGAAAAGCAGGCTAAATGCTTGGGGCTAAATACATCTCAGACTATACATTTTTCTCCCAGCCAAAGGACCCATTCTCTTTGATCAGCAGCAATGGGGGCAGGTCTATCAAGACTTGATTTTTTTTTATGCTACAAGGGTGTACTAGATCAAACCAGCTATGCTTCACCACTTGGGCTTTTCTTAATTCAAGTTAGGAGCATAATTGAGGCTTCAGGAAATAGCAGATACTTTAATTTGCTTTTGCTGCCTGTTGGAACAGAGCCTTGGGTTAGAAAAATAATTCAGAATCTTAGGGGAAGAAAAAGTAATGCCTATACACATGGCTGCATGGAGCTGTCAGTTTGACTCTTATGCAACATTTTAAGCATTTAAAGAGATTTAAAGCATTTATTGTTGAGCCAATTGTTTCTGCTTTATGCTCCGACTTTCCTGATTGAAATGTACTGGGTCTGGGATAGGAGGAGACTGATGAATCTAGATTGCTTGTAATTCCTTTCTATAAGGCATTGAGATTTCCTTGTTAGTTTAAAATTATTTTCCATATTGTTGAGAATTCATATGTCATGTTATTTATATAAGGATTCAATATAATGATTTGTAAACATATATATCATAAAACGACTGCCCTCCCAAAAATTGTCAATATTCATAACCTTATAGGCATGTTGTTTTTGTGACAGAAACTTGTAGGATCAAATATATAACATAGAATATTATTTATAAATATATAATAATGTCTACATACTGAACATACGTCTCTAAGACTTATTTTCCTTGAAATCAAAAGTTTAAACGTATTGATCATTCTTACATTTTCCTCCATCTACCAAATTCTTGATTTTAGTGATTGTATCAAGTGAGTCAATATTTAAAGGAAGTCAAATATTTCAATGATCAAAACAATATGCAGACTTTAAACAGGTGGTGATTAACTTCCTAATAACATAACAAAAAAACTCAGTAAAAGAAAAGGTAATTTTTTTTAAGCAGCAGATAGGAGCAATTAGGATATTGGGTGTGCTAATCAAAGACTTTAATCATGACTCAATGGAGCTCCAATCATCATGCCCTATCTACCCTATGAATAAAGGAACAGATAAGAATTATCCTACCTGATGATTATCTGACTATTATTTTTTGTTCTTAAATAATTTCCTCCTATGAAGTGAGAAAATGTATACAGAGAATTATAAAACCTTAACTATCTACTAGAACTAGGAAAGATATTAAGAGTACCTTTATTCCAACTTCAATTTCTTTTACCAGGGCCCGAGAGGTGGTGTTAGAGGTAAGGTGTCTGCCTTGCAAGCTTCGATCCCCGGGTGTCCCATATGGTCCCCCCAAGCCAAGGGCCATCTGAGTGCTTAGCCATGAGTAACCCCTGAGCATCAAACGAGTGCGGTCCAAAAAACCAAAAAAAATTTTTTTCTTTTACCAAAATATGAGCAGTGTGGTAAATGGGTTATTATGTTCCAGAAAAAGTAGTTTTGTTAAAGCAGAAAGAAAAATTATAAGGATAGCTACTAATACCCAACTGTTTCTTTAAATCTTTTAAAAAATCTTTTAGAAAAACATCATATGCTGACCCTGCTGGAATCCGAGCGAGAGGCCAGGCTTCTGCACTGAGCTCGAGCCAGGTCCCAGATGTTCTGCCTCCTCGATGTTTTGTGCTCCCGTTGATGACCAGTCCTAGTAATAAACTGTTTCTACCACCAAAAAAAAAAAAAAAAAAAGAAGAAAAACATCATATGCTAATTTAAGATTCTGTTTCTTGGTCTAATCCCAGGCATTGCATATTCCCCCAAGCACAGCCAGGAGCAGCAACCAAACAAAAGCCACTAGTAGTTTCTTAAAATTCCCTAGTTTAGGAAAACGTTCCCCATTCTCCACCCCACAGGAAAAAATGCTTCTGTGTCTTTTTTAAATACATTAGGCTGACTTTAAAGTTTCTGATAATATGAAATCTGTATATATTAAAATAAAAGCAAAGGATGGAGAAACTAGTACATTGTGTATGGTGCTTGGCTTATATATGGTCAACCAGGGTTAGATTCCCTTATCCCATATAGTACACCAAATATGCCAGGAGTAATCCCTGAGCACAGAGCAATGAGTAAACCCTGAACTGCCCTGCAAAATACAAATAAACAAAACACATAAATAAGAAGGGCAATAGACATAATTCAAGGTTAAAGAAGTTGCTTGCCCTGAATACTTCCAACCATGGTTTAATGGCTTGTACAGCAGATGGCCAAGCACAGTCAGAATTGATGTCTGAGCACAGAGCATTGTGGCAGTGTGGTCCCACCCCCTGACATCTGATCAAAGAAAATCAAGCAAACAAACAACAACAACAAATGCTAGAGTTCATTCCCGTTTCTCACAGTTACATAGAAACCATATAACCTTAGAATAACTTTATAAATCAAAAATAACTGTTGAACTTTTCTTTCTTCACATCTTAAAGAAATTGCTAATCTCTGCTTATTCTATTTTCTGGCATTATTTAATGAAATATATCAAATTTATAGTGGCTATGGAAAGAAGTGTCAAGATGCACAAGTAGAATTACTTTTTTCTAATAGTTGAAGTTTCCAGAAAAGCATTCAACTTCATTGATAAAATTATTGCATGAATGCATGCAATATTTTGCATGCTTTCAAATAACAAATAAAGCAAAATAGTACCAAAGAATGCTATAGTAGAGTGTGATGTCTTTATTTTTATGGCTCTGTAGGATAGGGGACGAAACTTATGAAGAACTCATATCATTTCAAACTTAGCCAGACATATCAGGGGCAATAAGACATACATTTTAAAATATTTACTGAAAATAAAGAAAATTGAAAGTAGATTTGTAAAAGAACCAGAATGCTTAAGGAAGAAAGAGTAGGACAATAAGTGTTTAAAATTCTGACACAAAACTCAATTAGCTTTCAATTAAACCAGATTTTATATAATAGCATTATAATTAAAACAAATAAATTAATAGTATATAAAATAGCTTTTTTTGACAGAGGAAAATAAATGTAAAAATTCATAATAAAAATATCTGAAAACTCTCAAAAAAGACCCCCACAAACTCTAAATTACTATTGGGTGAAAGATGACATTGCATCAAGAATATTCAAAAATATTTAAAGTTGTATTATTGTGGGGAAATAATCTTCAAGATCTTTTTTTCCAAATTATTTATCTCGGAAATTGGGTAATAATTTGTCAGGTATGAAAAGAGGAAATATGTAGGGCATATAATTTCTAACCTCTCAAACAAGACCTTTCTGTATTTATGATTCAGTACCACCATGATAATCATGAATATGTTTATAAAGCCTATGGAAGCAAGTATTGTTCTCCCACCCAATGTCAACACTAAACACACTTCTTTCCTTCAGTAGTCTAGTCACACAATTCACCAAGAATCTGTTAAATATCTTGGAGTCAACTTGACCGAAGATGTGAAGGACCTATTCAAAGAAAACTATAAAACTCTGCACCAAGAAATAAGAGAGAACACACGGAAATGGAAACACATACCCTGTTCATGGATTGGCAGGTTTAACATCATTAAAATGGTAATACTCCCCAAAGCATTGTACAGATTTAATGTGATCACTCTAAGGACATGACATTCTTCAAAGAAGTGAATCAAACACTTTCGAAATTCATTTGGAACTATAAACACCTACGAATACCTAAAGCAATCATTGGGAAAAAGAATATGGGAGGCATTACTTTACCCAAATTTAAACTGTATTGCAAAGCAATACTTATCAAAACAGCATGGTATTGGAATAAAGATAGACCCTCAGATCAATGGAATAGGCTTGAGTACTCAGAGAATGTTCCTCAGACATACAATCACCTAATCTTTGATAAAGGAGCAAGAAATTCTAAATGGAGCAAAGAAAGTCTCTTCAACAAATGGTGTTGGCACAACTGGCTAGCCACTTGCAAAAAAAAAAAAACTTTGACCCCCCCCCCTCAGCTAACATCATGTATGAAGGTAAAATCCAAATGGGTTAAAGACCTCGATATCAGACCTGATACTATAAGGTATATAGAAAAACACGTAGGTAAAACACTCCATGACATCGAGACTAAAGGCATTTTCAAGGAGAAAACTGCACTCTCCAAACAAGTGAAAGCAGTGATTAACAGATGGGAATATATTAAGCTGAGAAGCTTCTGCATGTCGAAGAAAATAGTGCCCAGGATACAAGAGCCATCCACTGAGTTGGAGAAACTAGTCACCTAATACCCAGCATATAATGGGCTAATCTCCAAAATATACAGGGCACTGACAGAACTTTACAAGAAAAAAAGTATCGAATCCCATCAAAAAATGGGGAGAAGAAATGGACAAACACTTTGATAAAGAAGAAATACAAATGGCCAAAATGCACATGAAAAAATGTTCCACATCGCTAATCATCAGGGAGATGCAAATCAAAACAACTATGAGGTACCACCTCACACCACAGAGATTGGCACACATCACAAAGAATGAGAACAAGCAGTGTTGGCGGGGATGTGGAGAGAAAGAAACTCTTATCCACTGCTGGTGGGAATGCCAACTAGTTCAACCTTTCTGGAAAGCGATATGGAAATTCCTCCAAAAACTGGAAATTGAGTTCCCATACAATCCAGCTATACCACTCCTAAGAATATACCCTAGGAACACAAAAATACAATACAAAAATCCCTTCCTCAACCTATATTTATTGCATCACTATTTACCATAGCAAGACTCTGGAAACAACCAAGATGCCCTTCAACAGATAAATGGTTAAAGAAACTGATACATATACACAACGGAATATTATGCAGCTGTCAGCAGAGATGAAGTCATGAAATTTTCCTATACATGGATGTACATGGAATCTATTATGCTGAGTGAATAAGTCAGAGAGAGAGAGAGATGCAGAATGGTCTCACTCATCTATGGGTTTTAAGAAAAATGAAAGACATTTTTGCAATTATTTTCAGAGACAAAAGAGAGGAGCACTGGATGTTACAGCCCACTTCATGAACCTCACCACAAAGAGTGATGAGTTTAATTAGAGAAATAACTACATTGTGAACTATCCTAACAATGAGAATGTATGAGTGAAATAGAAAGCCTGTCTAGGGGCCCGGGAGATAGCATGGAGGTAAGGCGTTTGCCTTTCATGCAAAAGGTCATCGGTTCGAATCCCGGTGCCCCATATGGTCCCCCGTGCCTGCTGGGCCGGGTGTGACCCAAAAACCAAAAAACCAAAAAAAAAAAAAAAAAAGAAAGTCTGTCTAGAGTACAGGTGGGGACAGATGGGAGGAGGGATATTTGGGATATTGGTGCTGGGAATGTAGCACTGGTGATGGGGAGTGTCCTCTTATATGACTGAAACACAAACACAATCATGTTTGTAACCAAGGTGTTTAAAAAAAGAATCTGCTAAATATACAAAGAAAGGTCCCTATAGACCTCCAGAAAATAATCCTGGAATCTTCTTTCCTGTTGTATGCTGACAACTTTAGCTATCTCTCAGTATCTTTGAATTAAGTTCTATCTCCTAATTTCATAAAAATTCCCTGAAGCCATTCTGCATAGGTTTACTATCCTATGACCTAGTAACTCTCCTAAAGTAGCTTAGGGTTTATGTCATCTTGTTTTCTATTTTATAGGAAAACTATTATTTCAGCTATTATTTTATCTTTGTACCCTTGAAAAGGATGGAAGTGTACTGTTTTAACTAACAGTCTATATTGATTCCTATAACATTACATTAAATTGGCCAGAGCATTTCTACCTTCTATTATTTTTAACAAAATAAAAATTAAATTTCTAACTACATACATGTTCTGTATTATGATTATCTGACTCCAAAGAAATTTAAGATAAATTTTATGGAGGTTACTACTCTCTCACACTGGGTTCAATTTGTTAATATTGATGATTTCTGAGTCAATATTCATACTGTAAGTTGGTCTGTAATGTTACCTTGTTGCAATGATTTTGTCAGGCATTGATAGGATTTAATATGATAAAATTATAAAAAGAAATTAAAGAGATGCCTTCACTGTATTTTTGGGAAGAATTTCTAAAAGTCTTTTTATTCCTTCTCTCATTTATGCTGCTTACAATTCGCTGTTCTTTTCTTTTACATCCAAAACTTTTGCTAGCTTTATACCAGTCTAGTTTTACTTTACAATTAATCACCATTATTCCCCCTCTCCTTGCTGTTCTAATGTTTTGATAAAACACAAGTGTTTTCAACCCTTTTTTTAAGAAGCTACTGCTCTGTTATTTTTCTTTTTTCTTGTTTTTGCTTTAGTTTTTTTTTGGGGGGGGTTGTTTGTTTGCTTCTTCATAGCTGATGGATTTGGTTTTTGGTTTACTCTCTCTTTTTCTTCTTCTTTTTCTTAATCCTTTTTGTACTTTTTTATTACCCCCTTATTGGTGTTTTTGTTTGTTTTGTTTTTGTCTTATCTCATTTTATTTTTTTTGTTATGTTTTCTTCTTTCCCCCTTCTTCCAAAGGGATATTTACAGCACCTAAATGGACTCCTCCCATATCCCTTCTTATATCTCCAATAGAGCCACATTACTGGAATCACCTTGATCAGCATCATAATTGGAGGGAGAAAAATGGATGGTAGCAAGACCAGACAGTCGTATGTTTATTGGTGGAAATAAAAAAAATGATAAGTCTTGAACACAAAATCCAAAGTCAATGACAGCAGAAATGATATTCAATCTACATCAAGCTGTACATGGGGAAAACAGTTGCACTAGCATTAGGGGGTGTAAAAGAGGGGGGAAGTGGGATGCATGCTAGGAACAGGGGTGGAGGGAGGACAACACTGGTGGTGGGAATGCCCCTCATTCATTACTACTATGTGCCTTAAATATCACTGTGAAAGATTTGTAATTTATTTTGCCCACAATAAAAAAACCCACAAATGTTTTCTTTTATTAAATATTCTTTAATACCATAATCTTAAAATACTTTTTTTGTAAAATTCAAAGTTTCATATTTATTTACATTATTTGATGTGTAGCTTTTCTTTTAGTCTCTTTTTATAATTATTTACTGTAGTGGTCTTTTTTATGAGAGAGTAGTAATCCATTTTATGAACCCTAGATGTATCTTAGTGAGGAAAGATTTGATAGTGAAAAACTTTTCTGGTCCTGATTCTTGCTCATCCTTAATCAGTACACAGGAAAGCTTGATTCTTGGATCTGCTTTTAACATAACTATTTATTGTATCACCCTGATAGGTTTTTATACTTTATAACTTTATCATGTGGAACTCTGTCTGCTCTCTCCTCAGCCACAACTCCCTAGTGCAGACCATTCTCCAGACCAACAATACAGGGCTCGGCAATACAGGGCTCGGCTCTCATCCTTTGGAGTTGGTAACTGTTGAGCCAGGAGAATTCAATGCTAACTAAATACATTTGCTTTTCTCTTCTTCCTTTAGGTGCATGTCTTTTTCTCTTTTGTTTGTTGGGGTTTTCCAAAATACAGTATCATGTCAAAAGAATACTCCATGACTGATTCATACACATGAGAAATGAATGATGTACCCAATTTTTTAAATCAATAAATGCAATTCACTACATTAGCATAATAAAAGAAGATACTAATTAGTATCTTGAAAAAAGTCAGCATTCATGATGAAATTTCTCAGTAAACTGTAAAATTCATCTTTTTAAAAAAGCTACTTAGCATATATTATTCTAGAGAGAGAATGTTTTCAATGTGAAAGGGAATGAAAAAAATAGGTAACAAACAGGAAAAGAAACAAACTCCATATAAAAATATGGAGAAAACTACCAGAGATGCAGTTGTAGAGTTCTATAAGTAGCAAAACCACTTTGGCAAATAATTTACTTATTTCTTAAAGTGTTACACATACCCTAAAGAATCAGCAGTATCATTCATATATTTATCCTTGAGAGTTGAAAACACATATTTTCAAAGATATTGGCTTGCAGATGTTCACAGCAGCTTTGTTTACAATGGTCAAAACTGGAAACAAGTCAAATGTCTGTAACAGAGTAATGGATAAGCAAATTACAGTATATTTATGCAAAGGACTAATGGCAAAAAAAATAAATAGCCTACTGATAAATAGAACATGATGGGTAAATACACTGAGTAAAAGCATCTGGACATAGATGGTATTATATTCTAATAATAATTATATATACATATATAAAGTTTAGTCTGAACAAAATTAATATAAAATTCATAGAAGCAAATTTGAAGGTGTTGGAAGGAAATGAAAATATATCTAAGATGATAGATAGATGATAGATAGATGATAGATGTTGGCAGTATGGATTTTATAGTATAGATATGTTTATAAAAATGAAGTGATTTATATAGTTCAGACCTAAGTATTCCAGTGTTGTAAATTATAACTCAATTTTCAAAAACAGTGGGAATGTTGACACAAATATTCTCATGGGAGAGCAACAGATATATATTCTCAAGAAAATAAAGTAGTTCAATGTTCATCAGAGTTGTGTGATGGTACTCTAAGAAAGACAGACATGTGAGAATGGTAGATTTTATTATAGAAATGTTCAAGAACTAACAAGAAGATATGTTTTGACACCCAATAAAAGAAGAAGTCAGATAATTTTTGAAGAGCATACATCAAACTATCATATGAAAATACTTTTTTGAGTGAGGGTATTTTGGGGGGGGCACACCCAGTGATGCTCAGGGAGTACTCCTATCTATGTGCTCAGAAATTGCTCCTGGCTTGGGGTACCATATGGGACGCCAGGGGATCGAACTGCAGTCCGTCCTAGGCTAGCACCTGCAAGGACTTACTGCTTGTGCCACTGCTCCGGCCCATGAAAACACTTTTTATAGATAAATGGGGAGCGTTATGATGCCTGTGTAGAGAGTGGGATTACATTGTTATAGAACGGTCACTCTGCTTTAAATAGCTACAGCACATAGCTGTTTGTAAAGAGAATCAGGCTGATGGACCACTGCAAAATGAAAAGGCAAAGGTGAAGGGAACAGGACAGTATCAGAGCAACATGGAATATAAACAAATTCAAGGACTTTCTCTAAATGAATAAGTACTCTATTTATAAAGAGAATTTTGAGTAAAGAATGAATAATGGACTAAAGTGAGGAAGTTTCACACAAAAGCAGCCAGTCTATATTTTAACAACATATGCATTGAATTAGCCTGAAGGCACTGAGTCAACACTCAATTACTAAGAAAAGTGCAAAAAGAAAAGATGCAGCTCACCGAATTTAAATATCTAATAGAGATGCCCTTGTCTTTTCTGCAATTAAGGGTCTTCAGTTCCAATAAACACATGTTCTGGAATTAAAATAGTTTGTTTTTTCACAGATGCTAGATGTTCTACCACAGGTCTCATTCAATACACTTTAAAAGAATGCTCTATTTACTAATATATAGATACGTATTGAACACTTAATAATATTCTATAAAGTTAATTATAGGTTATTGAGAGTCAGAGTAGTTCCTTAAAATAATAAAGATGACTGCTTCTTGATAACTAGAAATTTATATTGTACTTGAAAATGTAAACTAATACAATAGTGAGATTTCTTTATCAAACTCTAATGTACAAACCATGTACAGGCTCTTACATTATTAAATAATTATGCTTAGAGTTTATGATCTCTAATGTTACTAAATATCCTGGGGAATGATTATTGCTTTGTCAGTGTTTCTTTTTCCCTCTCTTCCTTCTTTCTTTTCTACCTTCCTTCCTTCATTTTTTCTCTAATTTTCTTGTTTTGTCTCCCTAATTTATTTTTTAATTCTTCCTTTTGTCTTTCCTTCATATTTTTTTTCTTTTCTGATTTCTGGGTCATATCTAGAAATACTCAGGATTTACTCTTAATCCTGATTCTGTGCTATGTTCACCCCTTATGTGCTCAGGAGAACACAGGTGGCAAGGTCAGCCTTATCCCCTGTACTATGTCTCTAACCTTTCCTATACTTCATTTTTTTTGGGGGGGGTCACACCTGGCAGTGCTCAGGGGTTACTCCTGGCTCCATGCTCAGGAATTGCTCCTGGCAGGCACAGGGGACCATATGGGGCACCGGGATTCGAACCGATGACCTTCTGCATGAAAGGCAAACGCCTTACCTCCATGCTATCTCCGGGGCCCCAATATACTTCATTTTTTAAGGAAATAATTGAAAGGTTATTATTTTATTGTTTGTTTTGTTTTGCTTTTCCAAATTCATAATTCCAACAAAGAAAGTTGACCTAAAAGAAAAAACGGTGTTAACAGAAACCAGTTTTCTGATAATGAAATATACTTTTTCTCTGAAGAGAAATCCATTAAAAAGAATTAGGAACCATGTTATCAAGTGTCTGAATGTTTCCAAATATCCAGCTGTTTGGCATTATGCAGCTGATTGAACAGTGAATGTTTCATTTTACATCTGCCTGTTCACTGCTGTGTAAACACTAACATTAGCTTTGTTATAATCACTGCTGCAATCTGATCATATAAATAAATACTCTCAGAGAATCCATTACTGTTTATCTTTTTTCAAGGATTACTTATCTGCAAACTTGTTGGATGATTGTGTCAGGTATGATGATCTCCTTTCCAAATGAGAATCTCAATTACTTCGAGATCTCAATCACTAACTTAGGTTGTGAAAGCAGCTACAAATGGCACTATGGTACAGTGAAAATTTGTGTTTCCTTTGAACAAAATCATAGGGAAGATCAATTCTCAGTGTATTCTTTCCCACACTTGTGCTCAAGTATTGGTCTCCATCTGTTGAAGTCCCATTCTATTATTTCCAAAAAAATATGTTTCCTCTAGTCTACATGAAAAAACGGGAGCTGAACAGAAAGGACATTTCATATCTATCTCTTTTAGTTAGTTGAGTATTTGGAATTTTAATTTCTCATGTTTTAGGCCTTCTCTAACCAAAGCCGTTTTAGATTTTAATGACAAAGTATTATTCTCATTTGTATAGGTATTTGAATAAACCAAAACCCTAATTTATTATGGTACTTTCAGGAAGAATTCCATTTACAGGGACAGAGGAAAAACGTAGTGTAGGGTCTACTTCTAGCGAGTAAAATAGTAGCATGGTCTAGAACAATGGTCCTCAAACTACGGCCTGCGGACCACATATTGTATTTGTTCCGTTTTGATTCTTCACAACAAAATAAGATGAATGCAATGTGCATAGGAATTCGTTCATAATTTGTGTTTTTACTATAGTCTGGCCCTCCAATGGTCTGAGGGACAGTGAACTGGGCCCCTGTTTAAAAAGTTTGAGGACTCCTGGTCTAGAAAGTACAAAATTTTGCAATTGTACTTTATCTACTAACTATGCAGTTTGATTCTCTGAGATATTTTATTTTTAGTTAGCCATCATCGTTTTCTTTAACTTTTAGCTCCTTTGCATTTACAAACACTTAAACTTATATAAAGAGCTATCCAGTATACATGAATCTATTTTTTAGAACTAGCAGGACAAAGCTGATTGAAAAGGTATGGGGATTTCAATCTCCTCAATGCAATGTGAGAAATGTATAGTGAAATTTGATTTTACAGGGGCTGGAGAGATAGCAAGGAGGTAAGGCATTTGCCCTGCATGCAGAAGGTTGGTGGTTCAAATCCTGGCATCCCATATGGTTCCCTGAGCCTGCCAGGAGCGATTTCTGAGCCTGGAGCCAGGAGTGACCCCTGAGCATTACTGGGTGTGACCCACACTCCCCCCAAAAAAAGAAATTTGATTTTACAGAGAACTTTCTAAATTATTACCCAATGATAAAATAAATCTCATTGTCACACAATAAAGGTTTTCCTCAGACTGTGCTATGGACTGTAGGAAAACCACAATTATTTCAAACTACATCACATTCCATCTGCTAGATGAATGGTGCTGCAGGAATAAAATTTTTTCTGGTGATAATAAAAGAGTTGTTTATAAAAGTTTAATTGTCCTTTGGTAAGTGTTGAAAAACATATTAATTATAGAGTCCTTGATGGTTGTGGATGATGGTAAGATGGAGGGATGGAGAGAGGCCTTTCTCTTATGGCCTGGGGCCATGTGCCTGCAACCCCCTCCAGCCAGCGGTCTCAGGGTGGTGGTGAAGAAATGATCCACAGGCACTCAGGTTTCAGGAGACATCAACTTTATTAAGGCCCTAGCCACCATGTGTGGCTCCTAAGCTTTTAACGTTGTAAGCCTGCTCCATAAGTAGCTCTACATTCAAACCTGTTTCTTCCAGTCACCTCTCTTTGCTGAATCCTCTCTCAATCCTCCCCCTCAATCTCCCTATCTATCCTCCTGGTGAGCAAAACAGGAAGCCAAAGACCCCTCCCAGATGTGGGCTGGTCTGTCTCTAAAGGTGAGCAAAACAGGAAATTGGGGGAGGTAAATACAGTAAGACCACCCTTTTTGTCACAAGGAATTAAAACAAGGCAATTTAAAGAAGGCAGTTCCAGAATGAGTTGATGATGTTGCACAAATTTCCTCTTAGAGAAGGGAACATGCTCATAAATACATCTGCCAGGTTCTGATTCTTTTCATCAATTATCTTTGACCCAATTTTCCTCTCTTTACTGCCTCTGTGTTATTGTACTCTTAAAATTTCTCTCAATACAAGTTCTCCTGAAAATGCTCTGGGTTTTGGAATAGTCTCTGGATTAAAACAAAATTCTTCCTGTTATTCTTTTCCTATTCTATGTCAAATATGTGTCTTTTTGAAATGAACTTCTCTTAACTGCTGGCAGAAATATCGTGTATGAAGATCTAAATCAAAAACCGCCCATTTATAAACCCTGTTTTCTTCACTACCAAAATTTAGTATTTTTTCTTCTCCCATAGCACTTGGTAAGTTTACATTCTGACAAAACCTTTCTTTCCAAGGAGAAAAAAATCTGATAAAATAGTTCTTTCTTTAATAAACTGGTGGTTTTCATATTTTTTACATGCAGGTGTTTTTATATGTCTCTGTAAAATGAATACATGCAAAATGTGCTTATAGTCTAATAAAATAGTATGATATATTATTCATTGTTTTGTATATCTCTAATGCCAGTGCTCAATTCTTTGCATGAATGGATATTGTACATTGTATTGTAACTATAGTGTTCACTAAACTTTGTTTAAAATTTTTTGTCTTTTTTATAGAAAAATTGTTAGGATTAACATTTTGTTTGTTTTGTATATATATATATATATATATATATACACACACACTTCTTCAATCAATTGTGGCCACAGATTTCTAGATACTGATAAGAAGACTTAAGTATTTCTTTCTAACCTGATAAAAACCAGATTGTCTCATTTAATCTAGTAGACATCCATTGGGAATCACTAATGCAGTACCTGAGTGCTTCATAGATCACTGTTATAAGCAGGGGTAGCTCCTGCATACAGAGTATATAGTGTTCAGTATATAGAGAATTGCTAAATATTGATTAAAGGACTTCCAAATAGATAAATCATTTTTATACTCCTAAGAAAATGAATATAAAAATTTGCATTACTCCATTCCATGACCAATAATTAGTTATTAATAAATTAATAAAATATATTTATGTCATTTATTTAATATGGATTTCACTTGGTACAACTAAGAACTAACATCTATATAACAATATAAAGCATATGCTTGTATGGGGCTCCCGCCTTTTTCATAGAACCTTAGGACACAGATTAGTACTTTATTTTACCATATAATTCTCGCCTTTTTTCATAAAACTAAAAGGAAAGGAATAAAGAGGGGTTGGGCCCAAGTGGTCTTAGATGCATTGGAGCAGAAATAAATAAGAACAGAACTGAATATCCAAGCCAAAGTCAACAATAATAGAATCAAGGGAATTAAACTTTAACGATCTAAACTCAACACTGGCAAGCCCGGGGGCAAAGGGTGGTGGGATAGAATGCATTCTGGGTCATTGGTGGAGTGAGGTTGATACCTTAGTCAACCTGGTGGTAGGAAGGGCCCTGACACATTGTATATCTGAAATTCAACTATGAAGGACTCTGTAGATCACAATTGTTTCAATAAAATAAATTTTGGGGGGTCACACCCGGCAGCGATCAGGAGTTCCTCCTGGCTCCATGCTCAGAAATTGCTCCTGGCAGGGTCTGGGGACCATATAGGATGCCAGGATTCCAACCAATGACCTTCTCAAGAAAGACAAACCTCCATGCTATCTCTCCAGCCCCAATAAAATAAAATAAAATAAATAGAGAAATTATATTTATGACCTTTTCAATTATGTTGTGCTATTATTGTTTACTTACTTCAAAAATATCTGAGATTAGAGTAATATTTTATCCTTATTAGGTATTCAGATACTTCCAACTGTAATATCAATTTCTACAGTGGTTTTAATTTATTCAGTTATAGAAATTATTTTCATTTTAAAGTTAGTATATCAAAATAGTCTTATTAGAGACATGTAAGTAAGCATTATAAAATCACTCTGAAATTACTTGTTTAACTATATATTTTCTCAAGAGTATAAAAATCTCTTATACTTAGTATTTTAATACTGTGATAAGATACAACGTTATTGATATAAGGATGAAAGAGCAGAATAGAAAAAGAATGGTGCCGCCTGGAACAATAGTACAATGGATAGGATGCTTGCCATATGATCCACCAAACATTGCCAGGAAAGATCTCTGAGTGCAAAGCCATGAGCAACCCCTAAGCGCTTTTGATTTAATATTGCTTTAATACATATATTTGTGAATATTTTTCTTAAATCATGTATCTGGTACTAACATGTGTTACTTTATTATTTAAGTATGAGTTGAGTTTTCATTTATAAAGTCAGCAACTATCAAATACATTAGCTGTGTTGACTCTTGCTGCCCTGATGAGAAGAAAAGTATAAATTCTGTTATATTTCCAATAATGTGAGAAGTGCTGCAGAAGCATTTTGAAAAATATCATTTAAAATCCTACCATTTGAAAGCAGAACAAAACCCATTAATTTTCCTCAACTACATGTACAAAAAGTTTAAAATATAGCACAGGATTTTGGGTTGGATTCCAGGTACCAAATATCTGCCAAATTGAGCACTGTTGGGTGTAACTGAGGAGGCCACTACAAACAGTTGGGTGAGGCCTCAAAGCCCAAAGCACGACTGGGTGTGGTTCTAGAAGTTCCCAGAGCTTGTAGGATCCAAAAAGAACCTCATCCTTGGGATCTTGCATAGAGCTGTCAAGTCAGTTCATTTGAAAATCTGCAAAAGAAGCCTTGGAACTTCCTGGACTCTGTTTGGAAGGTCCTTCCCACAATAAAAATATCTAAATGTACTATATCATCTAAATGTACATAATTTATGAAGTTCCTATTGATTTAGTGTCTGATTAATGTGGCTTGTAGAAATTGGGTAATTAGAAATTATCTCAGACTAAGAATAATACATTAAATAATGATGTTTTTGGACTAGAGAAATGCAGATTTGGCAGGGTATTTATCTTGCATATAGTCAATACAATCCCTCAAACTCCAAATAAGATCTGCTGAGTCCTATCAGTAGTGACCCTTGAACACAGAATGAGGAATAATGTATTTGGTACCAAATTATGTATTTGGTACTATGACATAGTACTCCTCAAGATGTAGACTAAAATAAATCAAAAAAGTGACCTGACTTTTTTGTTTTATAAATTCCTCTTTTCCCTTTGTGCATATGGAGGTTCTGAAAATTGAAATTACTTTTCCACCTGCATTCCCCAATACATCTATAGTCTTCTGCTCTGAGATTTTTTTTTAACTCACTTAGTATCTAAGCATGAATGCTGAGAATTTGCTGGAACTATGTATGCTTACACAGATGCTTGACTATTTCTATTTACACATGTCTCATCCTAGAAAAATGATAAGAGAGCTACCTTTTTAAGAAAGTTAACTAGTATACATCATATCTTTCAATGCTACTTTTTTTGTCTGGCGTATCTTTACCAATTACCATAGATGAAAAGATGAAGGAAGATCAATTGATAACAAAATTGTTAATGATAAAAGTATTGATAACAGAATCTTTCCACAATTAATAAAAGGGTGGGAGAAAAATAAATGACTGGAAATTCTAATGATCTGTGAACATAATTTGATAATCTATCTTTTCAAGACCTCATTTTACATATTTGTAAGTAAGCAAAATTTGGTGTATTTAACCTTGACCATTTATGAAACAATATTCAATTATAGCTATTCATTTACTAACTTACTTGATAATGATCTTGATATAGTTTACATTTATTCATCTATTTCTCAAAAATGTCTGTCAATTTTTCCTTAGTAATATGTGCCTATGACATGATTTTACTATAATTTCTTGTAGTATTATTTATTTAGTGTCAAATAAAGATTAAGATCCCTTGCAAAAAGTACCTCATTTCACAAACAACCTTCTATATAAGCTTATATTTTAGAGAAATCTAATCAACATTACAACATAGAGACAAACATAACACAGAATACTTATAATCTTGTAATTATTTAGAATAAGCTACCTTTTGTATTTTGAAGATCTTCATGTTTTATCATTAATTCAATAATTTTATTTTAGATGTTAATATATGGATTTGAAATGCACATCAATTATTAGCACAAGTTGTACAGAAATAGGATTTTTAATTTTTTTGTTTGTTTTTTGGGTCACACCCGGCAGTGCTCAGGGGTTACTCCTGGCTCCATGCTCAGAAATTGCTCCTGGCAGGCACGGGGGACCATATGGGCACTGCGATTCGAACCAATGACCTTTTGCATGAAAGGCAAATGCCGTACCTCCATGCTATCTCCAGGGCCCCTTTAATTTGTTTTTTAAATACATCATCATTCTCCTAAAACCTTAAGAGAAGAAAAAATTAGAAATTTTATCTAATAAAACCTTTTCATAAAACACTTTAAGATTTCTTAGATTTTTATAGCATGATTAATATTATTTTTCCTATTTTATGCATTTAAATACATATAAAAAATGTGAACCAGAGTGGTGCCATTACACAGTTTTTACCTGAACCTAGGAAAGCAAATTGGAGACCAGGCCCATCCAATGCCCGGAATGAAATTATGAAAATTACCTCTGGGTCTCTGAGAGGCAAGGACCAAAAACAAGCAAACATGGCATATAAACAAGATGCATGGCTTAATCTAACATCTGCTTTGCTTAAATAAGGGTTGAGGAAATGTATATGTGCCTTGAAGGAATATGGATATGTTGCTTGAATACAGGGTCTAAATTGTGTGCCTATTCCATGCTCAGAGCTCCAAATCCCTTTGACTTGTAGGGCCTCAGGACTTGGTCTTAATAAACAGGCCTCTGTCCTCAACAACCACCTAAGAAAACTATGATGTTTTGTTATATAAAATATATCTACATTTTACAATATAATAGTTCTACAACCTTTAAAAAAAACCTTTAAAGTCTCTTTTAACCAAGTAATAAAAAAGTGCTTTTTTTCATGCATCTGTCATGTGCATGATGAACTATAGTATGTTTAAAAAAATTTCCTGAAAAGTTAACTTTATTAAATACACATATTGATTTGATGCATATAAACAGCACTTGGGAAACAATTATAAGTATAGAAACAAAATAAATGAGACTTTCTAATGCAGAAGTCTTTCAAAAATAATGCTAAAATTAGTGAGTAAAAGAAAAGGACATATTTTTAAAGTACCTTTCTCCTAACATTTATTAAATACAAAGTGGGGTAATTTTACAGTAGATAAATCAATATAAACTCCACTTTAAGCAAGTTACCAAGGCTAAAGACACCATTTATACTATTAATATGATGACCTAGATACTATATGTCAAAGACACATAATACCTGTAACATTATTTCCACGACAAAGCACAATCTCACTTTAATAATGATCAACAATAAAATACACCCAAATTAGGTAAAATTCTATAAAATATCAGATAGTTCTTCAAAACTGTCAATACTTATAGAGATTGAGGAATTAGTACAAGTTTAAAGGCTTAAGGAAAACTAGAAAATTAATACAATGCAGGATACTTAATAGTATATTGAAGAAAAAGAACAACATCAAAGAAAACTGAAAATATCTGTCATAGTTATTATTTAGAGAATTTTATTTTATATATGTTTCCTATCTGGTTCTAAAAATTAAATTATGTGGTAATTAGTAGAGATGTCCATATTAAAGGAAGAAAGATGAAGGACATATAGAAACATTAAAAATGTTTTGCAACTTTCTGTAAGTGTAAAATTTATTTTAAATTAAAATCTTAAAAATAATGAAAGATAAATGAGAATCATAAACTTTTATTGTTAGTTTTAATATAAACTTTTATTAAGATACCATGATCTACAAAGTTAATTATAATCATAGTTTAGTTTTAGGCATACTATATAACAAACCCAACCTTAGTGTCATCTTCCTTTCATCAATTCCCCTCTCACTACCATCTATCTACCTTCCACACCTCCCAGCTGGCCTCCTTGACAGAAACATTTTCAAGTTGAGTTGTTTTAATTGCTAGAGTTTAATAATAATTTTATAATATGGTAAGAAACAAATGTGTTTGGTTTGGGTTTTGGTCCACACCTAGCTGAACTCAGAGATTACTAGAGGCTTTGTATTCAGGGAACTCTCCAGGCTTACGGAAACTATATACCTATATACTTGAGTATAAACCAACCCGAGTAGCAGCCAAGCCCCCTAATTTTACTCTAGAAACTTGGAAAATTTAGTGACTCGAGTATAAGTGGAGGTGGAAAATGCAGCAGTCACTGGTAAATTTCAAAAATAAAAACATATACCCAAAACAATTACAATAATTGAGGAATCAGTAGGTTAAATGTTTTTCATATTTATTGCTAAAGCAAAACGGTAAACTAGCAACAATAACTTTAAATTAAGTGCAGAAAACTATAGTTTAACAGGTAATCAAGCTAAACCACAAAGATTAAAACCCTTCAAAACTGGATTCCTTCTTCTCATCTGTATATCCAAACAGAGTTTCAGCTGTATCTGATGTGAGGGTATCAGTATAGACATTGTCATCATCACTGAGTTCACAGATATCATCATCACTGCTGTGGGTCTCACACAAAGCGCAGAATATTTTGGGCAAAATAGTTCAGAGGCATCCAGTTCAGTTCAGCCGCCTACCTCTTGAGCTCAGCAGCGACTGAGTTGAAACAACCGCCCCCTCCAGCAGAGGGCAGCAGACTACTGGAGACTATATGCTTTTGATTCAGTGCACACCCACAGAATCAAATAACCTGTATGACCCGAGTATAAGCCGTGTTCAGGTTTTTCTGCACAACTTTTGTGCCGGAACCCGGCTTAACTTCCAGTATATAAGGTAAATGATGCCAGGGACTGATTCTGTATCAACTGCATTCTATATTCTCGTTCTATCTCTTTCTCTCCCCCCACTTATTCTCTTTCTTTCTGTCCTTTATCCTTTGATTATGTTTATATCTCTCCTGAAGAATAGGACTTTGCATTATTCTTTATCAATAAGGATTTTCCCCCATTTTTAGAGGTATATCACTATGATTTATTGACTCTTGCATTGCCACACAATTTTGCAGTGATATCAAATTGTCATATATACTTAGAAATAAATATTATAGTATCAGTCATATATATTAATAATAACACAAATTTTTGAAACATTCAGAAAAACATTAAATAGTACACTAGAACTCTTGTGTGGAAATGTGATAATAATAAATATATATTTAGAGCTATCTAATAATATTTATTTTAATAGGCTAGCATGTAATATTAAGATATAACTAAACTGCCATGTATGTAGAAGAAACTAGAAGATGTGATCATCTATTGAAACTCATAGATGTTAAATTTATCTCCTATCTACCTTCAAATTCCCAAGGCAATATTAACCGATAAGTACTCCCACCTTTCAAATAGCCAACTTTGCATGACTGGAAACTTTATAAGTTCTAATAAACAATTAGATAAATTAAATAAATATTAAATAAATCTCTTTATAATCTGCAGGCATGATATCTTTAGAAGGAATAATGAAACCAGGTAAAAACATAGATTTTAGAAAGTTCCTCAGGCTAGCAGAATTCTGTGACACTGGACAAATGCAATTATGTAGCTGGAGCATATATGATTTCAATTTTGAAGTCAGAATTATGCATATTATAATCAAATAACATCAATTAAGTTATAGATGTGTACTTCAAAAACAAAATGGTGTAAATGAAAAGTCATTTTGTGGAAGTATAGAGAAAGAAAAAAGCAAGTCAAGTCAGTATTCCCTGTACATTAAAATATTCACAGCAAATTTTATGGTATTTCTAGATCTGATAGTCAATCCATAGTCCTCAATGTCCAAATTTACATCTTCATATCAGTATTTAAGGGAATACAGTAATGTAAAAACCAATAAAAATAAGAAGTAATCCATCTATATTTTAATGTGGTTTTTCAGAAGCTTCAACACAAAAGTTGTGTTTATAATGTTCCATATTTTGCATTCCCATTTGCAATTAAAGTTTTTAAACTGAGAGGGTCACACAGATGTCTGGCCTTTAAGGGGGAAAGAGGAGATATTGTTGTTAATAACATTTGCAATATGAGAAAAATCTAAGAAAGATAAGGTATAAGTTCCATATCTCTAGCTTATAATTGTAAAATATTTGTCTATATAAAACTAAAAAAATCTTCTTACCATATGCACATGCACACATATATTTAACCTGCCTGTCAAATTTATGAATATGAAAATTTAGCAAAAAATGAAATCTGTTTGATATGCACGGCTTTTTAAAAATAACATTTCCACAAGGCACTAAGGCTTTAATATCTACAACATTCCTAAAAAGGAGGGGAAAAACCCATACACATGCTACAGAGCTTAGAACCTGCTATCAATTCCATTCACAGTTGCAGAATGGCTCTAATAGCAAAGACATTTATGAGTCATAAATTACCATTTATAAATGCAGTGTTTAGTGTTCATTTCAATGGACGACATATGGTCGCAACATTTCCAAATAGCTTGAACTGATAAATAGGCCACTGAAGTGGTTCAATTTGTTAAAATGCTAACACATTAACTCCTGCAGGAGTCAGGCTGCAGGTTTGCATGTGAAATGCTGAGCACTGACTTTGATATTGCAAAGATGCTACCTTTGGAAACTGGGTCAGGATATATGAAGTGGGCCTCACAGTCTATTTTTCATTGTGATTTATATGATTCTATGTGGAGAGACTTAGTGATCTATTAACAAGAATCCCACTCATTTGCCTTCACATTTCATGGTCATACTGCCCATAATATGTCCAATGTCCTACTGTTTTAAGTGTCTGTCCCTGGGCAATATCTAGTAGTTATAACTGATGAGGGACTGAAGCTTTCAGAAATATTAATGAGAATTAATTATTTGTAATTAAGAAATTGTTTAAGCAATCTGGGGATAAAAGAACAACAGAGAGAGCTGAGCTAAAGTTAGCAGATACATATCCAAAACAAATGTAGAGTCTGTCACATAAGGAACTTATAAGTTGATAACCAAACAAACTGGGAGGGAAAATTCTTTTTAGATTTATTAGAGAATTTAGAGAAATGACTAGAAAACTGTGGACCCCGTGATGAAAACTTAAGCATGTATAGAATTTCATAACTTGACAGAGTAGAGAATTCAAAGCAGAAATCACCAGAAGAAAATCTGGAGGAGGAAACCCTGAACTGTAATTGACTAATGGGAGGGTTTCTGATAGGAATGATCGCCTGACTCACATAGATCTCACACACCTTTTTGAATTTTCCCTCTTCAGGTTCTAACAAAACCTGTATTTCTAACTGAATGATAGGATTGCAACCATTCTAAAATATACTAGAGCTTTCAATTCTCCTTAATGTACTATCAACATGGACTAATTTTCCAAGACTCTTACTTGTTCATGGTTTGAAAAAAGTTCAGCCTACTCTGGCTTTGAACAAATAAAAAGAACAAAACCCAACCCCAGCTCCTTTTAGACATAGTATTCAATTTATGTTTGAGAAAACTGAGAAGTAGTTGTGAGATTTATCACCCAAGGACGTATGCACAAAAAGACAGCAGCCTAATTGCAGGACAAAATATTTGTCCTCTCCCTGATCCCAGCTTACTATTGTATTACTGAAATTCTATTTAATGCAGTTCCTTTTAAACAAAAATTAAATATGACTTCATTTTTTTATACTTTTTTTTTTTTTTGGTTTTTGGGCCACACCCGGCGACGCTCAGGGGTTACCCCTGGCTATTTGCTCAGAAGTCGCTCCTGGCAGGCACGGGGGGGGGGGACATATGGGGAACCGGGGGATCGAACCGTGGTCCGTCCTAGGTTAGCGCAGGCACCTTATCTCCAGCGCCGCCGCCCGGTCCCTAAATATGACTTCTAACAACAAACTGAAAGTCATACTAAAAATAGAAAACAATGTTTGAAGAGACAAGGCTAATACTATAAATCAGACTGAGACATGGCAGAATATCAGTGAAGTGTATTTTTAAATATCCGTGTTTTAGTATAATATAAATAAAATAAGCTTTAGTACAAAATAAATAAGCCAAAAATACAGATAACTGTATGAAGAAACTTGATATTTATCCTCAATAGAATATCACTGCTATTAAAAACAGACAATTCTGCAAATGGTTGGATCTTTATATGACTCTTCTAAATTAAGTAATAAAGAAAAATACAATTAATCATCATATGACTTCACTTATATGTAAAACATAAATAATAAAACAAGCAAAGTAACAAAATCAACAAAACGCTAAGAAAGAATGAAAGCTATAGTGGTCACAAGAGAAACCACTTTTCTTCATAGATGATATGACTAATGTCTAAAATATAAATAAATCAAAAATATGGTCCTAGATAACTGAGTATTGACGAAATTAGCAGGCACCAAATCACTGCACAAAAGTGAATCACTTTCTTATATGCAATCAATAAACAATTATACTCTAAAATTAAAATTATACATATGTGCTGGAGCGATAGTACAGTGGTAGAGCATTTGCCTTGCAAATGGTGGATCCAGGATGGACTCCGATTAGATCCCCAGCATCACATATGGTCCCCTGAGCCTGCCAGAAGCAATTCTGAGCACAGTCAGGAGTGACCCCTGAGTGCCACCAGGTGTGGCACTCAAAACAAAAATAAACAAAACAAAATAAAATAAAGTCATATTATTTATATTAATACTCTTAGGTTGATATAATATACTTAGATATAACAAAATGTGTACAAGATACCTGGAAATGATAAAATTCTGGTAAAAATATAATTAGCATAAGATAGTCCCATAATCATGAATAAAAAAGATCAATATTGTCAGGTTTTCAGTTTTCCCCAACTTGATCTATATAAATGCAAAATAATACAAACAGAATTTAATAAAGAATTTTTATGAATGCTAACAATTTAATTCTATAATTGTATGGAGAGCTAAAATAGTTTGAAAATCATGATTTAAAGCAATGCTTATTTAGAACAACATCACACTATTATAATGTATTGTTAAAGAGGGCAATGAGATAACTAAAGTTCTCAAGCACATGTTTAGCATGAACAAAACCCTGTATTTGATCTATAACACTCCTTGATAACCTATAGCCTGCAGTGCTACTAAATGTGATCCCCCACTTCCACTGAGCCTTACTACTGTTGGGCCAAAGAACCAAGTCATCTGGTATTGCCAAGAGTAGTCCCTTTATAAAATAAAATACTTGAGGCCAGAGCGGTGGCACAGCAGTAGGGTGTTTGCCTTACAAGTGACTGACATAGGACGAACCGCTGTTTAATCCCCCAGAGTCCCATATGGTCCCCCAGGCCAGGAGTGATTTCTGATCACATAACCAGAAATAAACCATGAGCATCACAGGGTTTGGCCCCCCCAAAATAAAAAAATTATAAAACTCTAATCATTGATAAAGTGTTATATTTGTTAAAGAAGAGAAAGAATGGAGTAGAGAACTGGGTGTAGATCTACATAAATGGAGTTAACTGATCTTTTATAGATTGGCAAAATTAACAAGAGGAGAAATGACAACAAAGGCTAACAAACTAATTCTATACTTTGTATGGAGAGATAAAATATGAAAAATCATAATTTAGAACAGTGCTTCTCAGTGCTAGGAATTGAACCCAGATTTTATAAGTGCAAAACATAAACTTTTTGCATATAACACACTCTAACTTCTTTTAAAACTGGTTTTGGAACAACTGGATATACACATGCCAAAAGTAATGACCAGATGTCTAATATTTTAATAAACTTAGCTCAAATGTGCCATAAATCTAACTGCAAAATTCACACATAAAACTCCTAGGAAGTAACATATAGAAGACCTTAAGTTTGGCAATGATGTTTTAGAAAAAAACACCAAATGTAAAATCTTTGAAAAAACATAAGTAAACTAGACTACATTAAAAATCCAAGCTTTATTAAAATAGGGATTGTAAATATAGTGCTACATGTAAAGCACTTGTCTTGCACATGGCTGATCCAGGTTTGAGTCTTGGCATCCCATATGGTCCCCTAAATACTTCTGTGAGTAATTCCTGAGTGCAGAGCCAAAACCAAGTCCTGAGCATCACTGGGTGGGTCTCAAAAAAGAAAAAATGAAAGCCAATGCCAAGAGAAGGAAAAAAAAAGACATGTGTAAGACATGTGTAAGACATATGACAAAGGAACATATCCTAAATAAATAAAATCTTATGAATGCATATAAAGAAACACAAATGTTAAAAATGAGCAAAAGATCTCAAGAGACACCCAATCAATGGTAATATAGGTAATCAGTGCTAACATAGATGGGGATTATGAAGGCCAGACAGACAGATCATATGGTCAGGTGCTTCCTTATATAGGGCTCATTTTATTCTGATCCCCCAGAACCACTGAGACTATCCAGGTATTATTTATCACAGGACTAGTAAGTGCTGAGTTGAGACATCTGTGAACAAAAAAATAAAGTCCAGTAACATATGCTAACTTTTGGGTTAGGGAGATAGTACAGCAGATAAGGGTGCTTGCTTTACACGAAATTCATATGGGTAAGGTCCCTGCATCAAATATGGTCACCTGAACAATGCCAAGGATGATCCCTGAACACAGATTTAGAAGGAACTCCTGTGTACTGCTGAACGTGAGCAAATAAAAGAAAACTAACAAGAAAAAATCCAATAAAAAAGAGAATATGCACATGACAAGCCATTCAATGTCTTACTCTATCAGAAGATTATATATCTGACAAACAACAAGCTACTATTTTCATATTTTAGAATTGTCAACTGGGGCCTGGGAGATAGCATGGAGGTAAGGAGTTTGTCTTTTATGCAAAAGGTCATCGGTTCGAATCCCGGTGCCCCATATAGTCCCCCGTGCCTGCCAGGAGCAATTTCTGAGCATGGAGCCAGGTGTAACCCCTGAGCACTGCCGGGTGTGACCCAAAAACCACACACACACACACACACACACACACACAAAGAATTGTCAACTGTCAAAATACTGATAAAGCAAATGCTGAACATGATGTGTATACATGAAAAGTCTCCTTAATGACTGCTTAGTCATGACATGGTCCCTCTCTTAAACACTTAACTTGCTCTCTTCTCACATCTTTTTAAGCAAATTTTATTCATTAAAAACTACCTTGCTTTGCTATTTGCCTCCTTCTGAAATGTATTTTTGTGAGGGAAAGGACTCAGACACATAATACCTGTGCCTATGTTAGGATTAACTGATCTTGGCCAGGTATTTCCCTGAGCACTGGTAGATTTAGTAGAGAAATGGTCCACCTCCCTCAGTCCTCACTTCAATGGAAGTGCTCAATGCTCCACAAGGCATTTAACTTTTCTTGTTTTCTCATCAGTAGGAGAAAATGATAAGAAATTATGCTGCAGAAAGGTGGTGAAAATAGTAGAGGTAATAATAAATGCAAAGTGCTTCACAGTGAATAGCACATAATCAGCTACAGAGATCTTAAAACTTGGCCACTGTACAATCCTCCCCAAGAAAAGTTGGAATGGTATTTTTCCTCTCTTGTAAAAAAGAAGGTCTTGTGCCCAGAGAAAAGATTATATGTGTGTGATGAAGAACATTTGAGAAGTAAAGGTTATTCTCTGCAATCTTGAAATCATATTACAGGAAAAATGTTTCCTAGCTTCTTTCTTAACACAAGAGACTCTGCCCTCACCTGAAAATTTGAACAGAGATTAAATTCTTCACAGCCTAGCATTCTCCTTCTGTTGAACCTAAAGTCAAAATTGTTCATAATGGTCTCCTCTTGCAGCAAAAGAAATCGTTTTATATGTTCTGATTTCATCAAGTGGATAGGTATGGTTGCTTCCAGCTGTGACTGTGAAGCAGGAAAATAGGCAAAGAGGAAAGCTGAAATATCATAGAGCAACGAAGCCCTTTTATAAAGTACCATGTGATCACTGTGTTCTGACCTCAGGGCTCAAATTCAGATCTCACATAACCATAGACAGACATGGTCAAGAATAATGGGACAGGGGCTGGAATGATAGCACACTGGTAGGGTGTTTGCCTTGCACATGGCCGATCTAGGATGGACCTTGGTGTCCCATATGGTTCCCGAGCCAGGAGCTATTTGTGAGCGCATAGCCAGGTTAGTGTCACAGGATGTGTCCCCCAAAAGCTAAAATAATAATAATAATAATAATAATAATAATAATAATAAGCCAGAGAGAGGTAGGAGATAGAGCACAGTGGACACTTACCTTGCTTACATGCAGCTTACTGGTTCTATCCCTAGCACTTCATATAGTCTCCTGAGTACCACCAGAAGTGACCCCTGAACACAGATCCAGGTGTTAGTCCTGATCACAGCTGGGTATGGTCTAAGCAAAAACAAAGAGATAGATATAGGTCCTTAAAAACTGAGTTTTTTTAGAATCAGACTTGAAACCAATATGATTGGTTCCAGTATGATTATACTATTTATCAATTGGTTAAGTAGTCTTTGGTAAACCAAATTAAGTATTTGCAATGGCTATGTTCAAATTAGATTTCTGAAAGGATAAACTCCTGAGGCAATATATAGAAAAAGGATTTGACAGTCATACAGAACAAATTAATAGGGGCCGGAGTGATAGGACAGCGGTAAGGCCTTGCACGTAGTCCACACAGGACAGACCTTTGTTTGAATCCCGACACCCTATATTGTCCTGCGACTCTGCCAGGAATGATTTCTGAGGACAGAGTCAGGAATAACCCGCTGGGTGTGACCCCCCAAAACAAAGAAACAAACAAAAAGAAACCAGAACAAATTAATCTTTCCAATAATGACCTTTAACTTCTTATACAGAAAAATGGGAAAAGGTGATTTTGAAATTAGATGGACCTTTTCTATAGAAGAATAAAATATTTTTTAAACTTTCAGAGTGCCTTCCATATGCTTTTTTACCCCAAGTGCCTTATGCTTCCATAACTATCATAACTGTCATTCATGCAGTAGAGTTAGCTCTCTCGATACAGTTGTGGTATCTGGAAAGATATGAAATAATTTTTTTTGGTTTTTGGGCCACACCCATTGAAGCTCAGGGATTACTCCTGGCTATGTGCTCAGAAGTCGCTCCTGACTTGGGGAACCATATGGGGCACAGGGGATTGAACCGTGGTCCGTCCAAGGCTAGCGCAGGCAAGGCAGGCACCTTAGCTCCAGCGCCACCGCCTGACCCCAAATAATTTTAAAGAATAGTCTTACACAGTCCTTAGTACCACTTGTTATGTCCCTAAAACAAAAAAGTAAAACAAAACAAAAAGAGTTTCTGGCCATAATGTTACACATAGCCTCTTTATTTTTTTATAATTAACATTATTCTATTTAATTATGCAAATAATTTTGGTCCATATGAATTATTTGGCCTTTAAAAAGATATATAAATCACTTTATTTAAAGAGCATGTATCACTATTAATAGAGCATGAACTCCATTAGTTCTTTTGTTTATGAACATTAGGCGGCTCCAGAAACACATTGCCATTTAAATGTATGTGTTCTTAAAGGAATGACAGAATTTAAAATATTGGAAGTGGAGGCCCAGTCCAGGAATTCCCATAACTATTGTTGATACTAATGCTTTTGTAGAATAGAATTTTTTTGCCGTGGCTCATAGAAGTGCTAGATGATGTTTTTTTCTTGCAAAGTTCTGTCAGTGCCCTGTATATTTTGGATATTAGCCCTTTATCTGATGGGTATTGGGTGAATAGTTTCTCCCACATGGTGGGTGGCTCTTGTATCCTGGCACTATTTCTTTTGAGGAGCAGAAGCTTCTCAGCTTAATGTATTCCCATCTGTTGATCTCTGCTTCCACTTGTTTGAAAAGTGCAGCTTCCTCCTTGAAGATGCCTTGAGTCTCAATGTCATGGACTGTTTTACCTACGTGTTGTTCTATATACCTTATGGTATCAAGTCTGATATCAAGGTCTTTAATCCATTTGGATTTTACCTTTGTACATGATGTTAACTTGGGGTCTATGTTC
>PVKC010004827.1:0-34721 GCA_004027635.1 Crocidura indochinensis
TTATCACAGAAAGAATTATAATTTTAGAAAGACATTCATATATGCAGTATAAGGTATCTTGATTTCATTATGTTAACATCACTAAAGTCTAACAGATATTTTATATGAACCATTGAAGCTTATGTTCATTTTGTTTGTTTGTTTTCTTTTCTTTTATTGGGTCACACCTGTGACACTCAGGGGTTATTTCTGCTATGTGCTCAGAAATCACTCCTGTCTCGGGGGACCATATGGGATGCTGGGGGTGGGTGGGTGGGTGGGAATCAAACTGCAGTCCAACCTAGGTCAGCGAGTGCAAGGCAAACTCCTTACTGCTGCGCCACCACTCTGGACCCAGAAGCATATGTTCTTATAAAAATTAGATATTTAAAAATAATCCATACTTACTTGTTTCTGAGAACATCAGATACAGAGGTGACTTGAAACTGTCAGAGAGTAAGATCAATGAACTTGAGGTTAGAAACTTATGGGACCCTGTGGTGTAGAGGGTGAGAAAGGGTCCTTGCAAAGATAATAACCTGAATGGAAAAGAATTGGGAGGCTAAAATGAGTAATCTAAACAAATTCACATACTGACAAATTAATCCACGGATAAGGATGATTCTTGAATAACACATAGGCTCTGACCGCTATTAACTGACTGCTGGGTTAACAACAACAACTTTGCTTGTATTGGTGAGAAGCAGAAGTAAAAAGTTGGGAGTCAGGAAGAAATGAAGTAGAATGGAGTAAGATTAGTCTGGAGGCCAGCTCTTGCCAGGTATGGGGTTTGAGGAGTTCCTTTCTTCCTAGCCTGGGGAGTGTTGGGAGGCTTGGCAGGCCCCCAGCCATCCCCCTCTTTCTCCCCTGGACTCCAGGCCTTCCCTGGGTGCCAGCCCAGATGGCCAGAAGTGGGTTCAGGTGAACTCATAGCGGTCCTCAGACTTCCCCCCTCCCTCTGTACTCCAGGGGGGAGGTGCATGGGGAGGAGGGCGGGCAGATATCTGGCTTCCACTTTCCTCTCTGATTCTGGTGGCCAGCTCTTACCAGGTATGGGATTTGGGGAGTCCCCATGCTGGAGGCCTTCTCCCTAGCCTGTGGAAGGCTGGGAGGCTCGGTAGGCCCTCAGCAATCCCCCTCTTTCTTCTCTGGAATCCATGCATTCCCTGGGCACTGGTCCAGGTGGACTCTATAGGGGTCATCAGGCTCTCTCCCTACCTCTCCCTACACTAATGGGAATGCGCTTAGGTAGGAGGGCAGGCTGTTGCAGCACTGGTTTAGCTTGGTACAGTCAGTGGAAATTTTTCAAAAACCACACAGGGGCTAGTGCCCCCACGTGTACAATATATATTGATAGTATTATATGCCTATAGTTTATATATACATAATATCCATCTTGTTGTATTGTGACCTTGATACTGCCCTACAAAGCTCATTTCTAATCTTGTACTGCTTCAGTTCTAACCATTATATTCCCTCATTTACCCATGTTGTTGCTGCTCATGAGATGAAGCTCACCACATAGAGTGATGAGTGCAGTTAGAGAAATAACTACACTGAAAACTATCATAACAGTGTGAATGAATGAGGGAAATAGAAAGCCTGTCTCGAGTACAGGTGTTGGTGGGATGGGGAGGAGGGGTATCTGGGAAATTGGTGGTGGGAATCTTGCACTGGTGAAAGGGGGTGTTCTTTACATGACTGTAATCATACAGCTACTATCATTTGTAATTACAGTGTTTAAATAAAGATAAAAAAATAAAAAAATACAACATCAAAGAAAAAAAGAATGGAGTAAGATTATTCTTTTTAAGAGTTTGTATTAGACTAGGAAAAAGAAAGATAAATATCTAACAGAAGAAAATATGGCATCAAGAGAAGGTTGCCTTGTTATTTTCCTACATTTTCATTTTAGAGAGTTTGGAAGCTTGAGAGTATTTAATACATAAAACAAGGAATAAACTAAAATTGTGTTAAAATTAATACATTAGAAAGATAATGGAAATACTGAAAAGCAGTGACTAAAAAATTGACCATAAAAGCATTGGTGTCATTTTTCATCTCTTTGATGCTCTCTCTCTCTCTCTCTCTCTCTCTCTCTCTTTTAACCAAAGGCCAATGCCACAGATGTAACAATTACCTGATCTAGCTGTGGTAGAAATTTGAAGTTAATGCTGGGTTTTACTCTTATTTTTTATTCATAAATATATTTTATATGTGGTCTTGTGATTTTGGAAACCTCAGATTATTAATTAATTATTAATTATTATTAATCTGTGTTACTTGGATTACTTCTGGTAGTGTGCTCAGGCATATACTAGGCACATGTGGTACTCAGGGCTTGCTTCTATTACTGTATTCCTAGAAACCATATTGCATTTCAGGGATTGAAGCAGAGACAGTGGGTGCAAGGCAATCATTTAAGCCACTGTACTCTCTCTCTCTCTCTCTCCCTCTCTCTTTCTTTCTCTCTCTGGGCCTATTACTTGGTTTTAAGCCACATTAGACTAAATATCAATAGTTATAATAATGACTATAAACTAAACTTCACTGGTCATTTCAATGTGTTATCTACATTTGATGATCAACCATTTTATAAATGTATTTAGATGGATGTAGAAACAGACTCAGAATCCCATAAATTAATTTTATGGGGCAATATTAAATATGAAGGCTATAAAATTTAAGACTAGTCCTGAATGGTCCAAAATGCATGCCTTTTAAAATAAGGCTGACTTATAGTCCATAGTATTTCCAAATAATAATTATGTCATCCTAATAATAGTGTAACAGTGACTAGTTCCTTTGAGTTGTTGAAATAGGTTCAACTTAATATAGTCAATACATGTGCTTTTATATACAGAGAAAAAATGGTAAAAAAAATGAAATGCAAACTGTACCTCAATGTATTCAAATTGATTCAACTTTAATAAATAAAGAACAGTTACTTTATACCTTTCAAGCACCCACAGAAATGTATTCAGTGCATACCCTTTTTAGCGTTTTTATTAATAGTTGTTCAAAAGGAGAGCAGATTGGCTATTTTCTATATTCTAACAAAAGACTATCAGCCATAATATATAATAAAACATTGCAGCATTTTATGACTCTAGTGTATTTTGAGTTTGATCTGACTGAATTTTACTTAATATACTTTGCAAATCCTTTCTATTTTATTTAAGTAATTTTTCCAGTTTCATGATGCTTCTTTATTGGAGCATTTGGAAGAGCAAAGGGGCCACTTATATCCACACACATATGCATATTTATGTATATGTGCCTTGTCATTAGAGAAATAGCTCTCGACTCAGGATAATCATAGTTTCTGCAAAGCATAGTCTTCTTTTGACTGTTCCAGATATGTTTTTATCAAAGATGCTCCTGGGGAAATTCATGGGTGGACACAAATGCACTTTGTCTGGGAAAATAAATATTTTGGAGATACAAACTGAATATAAATATTGACTTTTCTTCATGAGTAGCCGATAGAACAACCTCTATAACCCCTAGGCACTGCAGGGTGTGTGGGTGGACATGTACAACCGTTAAGAATCTAACAGCAACTTTATGGCACCTATTTCAGTTGTGACCTTCCTAATTCACTTTTGAAGCTTGTATATTGATTTTAAAAGAATGAATCTTGCCAAGTGAGATATTGCCTGGCAGTGGTTATGATATTCCTTAAAAAATAAATGCATGACCTTATATCACAATTTGATGTTTAGAAATTCCTGCTTGTCCCTACCGTTCTAATAACTGCACAAATTATATGCCATTAACTTTAACATTTTACTTTAATTTATTCATTGAACAAATATTTAATGCTTAACATAGGGCACAAGATCAAAGATATTATGGTATGTATTTTTGAAATTCAGCTGTCCTATTGGTTAAAACTTGAATCAAACCAATAAAATGCATATGAGAAAATATTGTCACCACCATGGTGAAGAAGAGGAGGCCAAGCAAAATTGTAACCAGGTGTGCTATACTTTTTATTAATAAAGACCTTCTTGAAGTATCTAACATTTAGAATAAAATCTGTGGTAGAATGTGACGCAGGTCAACAGTTTTACAAAACTTGCTTTTGTCAAATATGGTTCAGGAGAATTATATTTTTAGTGAAATGTGGTTGTTTTAAGGTGCTTTAATTTATGATTAAGGGAGATTGATGTGAGAAAAGAAATAACATTCACAAGAGTCTTTGGCATACCAGAGATATTCCAGATGGCATCTCATTTATTCCTCAGTGCCAGTCACTCATATTGATGCTGTTATTCTGCCTATTAGTACCCCAAATTAAATATAATTCTATAGAATAAATGTATTTCTAATGTAATATCTTAACAAATAGGGATACCAATAAATTATTTGCTTCACTATCATGATCCAAAGTATATTCTCCTTATTCTTGATTTCATGAGGTATTAACTAGTATTATAAACAAACACAGATGTTCATATATATCTATATATATTCATTGAAACCAAGGTCTTTATAAAATGCATGTATTTCTAGAGACCTAAAATTTCTTTACATATATTGTGCAAGTTTAATATGGGTAATGCATCTTTTGATAAGAATATATGCACTTTGAATCTCTAGGAAGTGCTGCTGGGACTTTTCTTTGAGGGGTATACTTTCACTACTTTCTAAAGCATGTTCACAGCTAAAAAAATGATAATCAAAATATCAACCTTGCTATGTCAAAAGCTCAACTTAAGGATGTGATTTTATTTTTGTCTTTACTGAATTTTATCATATTTCACTTTAGAACTACCATTAAGTTCCTGGAAAAGGTTCATAGTAAATATACCCATTGAAATGACCTGATTAACTATCATAATGAGAATAGTATCCTGTAATAGATAAATCCTGTAGACATGATATTGGAGAAAAATGTGTTTTATTTGACATAATAAACTTATTTTCCAAAAATGAAAAAAAAAACCAGTGGTAACAAAGGTATTGGGGATAACAGGAACTTTGAAGAGATTTCTATATCCCAATGAGGGAAAATGTTTCTCACTTCATATTAAATTTGGACATAGCACTTTACTATGAATTGTTCTATATGTACTTAATCCAATATTAACAATGAACTTATGACAGATATATCATTAGCCTTTATTTACTAACAAAGAAATCGAGGCAAAGAATCATTCAGGATGATGCAACTCTTAATGTAAGGAACAGAATATGACACTCTCCTCATAAAATCTAATTTCAGTCCTCATTCCTTTTTTAGCCAATCTATACCATATTTGTTTACCATAATTATTTCATAGTTTATCAGGCCAGGTCTTCAGATATTACTTGTCTAAACCAAGATAGATTGTCAGAGAACTAAGTTTCAGTGACAGTACACTTATAGAATTCTATTCCATATTTTTATAATGTTGTACACTGTGGAAGAATACTCTATAATCCTTAAAAATATATATTAGGAAACATTTTACAAGAGTGAAAAAATTGAAGAGTGGTTTTGACTTTAGGTAACCACTTTTCCCATACTTTTTTTTCCAAGATGTTCTGCTTTTTGATACTTTTGAAACTAATAATAAAAATAAATCTTAGCCAAACTGACAGGAAATAGAGCAACTTTGTAGTACATATTACTAAATTATTACACATCTATTTTCTGAAAGATATTTAATTAATTATTAAAAACATGCTTCCTGTTGATTCTATTTTGATTATCTTCTAATATAAAAAGAACTATGCCATAACGTTATTACAGCATCGCAAGTATGGGTGTTCGTTGTAGAACAAATAAAATAAAGGCTATTGACATTATTAGAAGGCACAGGTCTCTATGGGAAGAGTTTATTTTGTTGAAGTTCCCCCAAATAAATTTATCAATAGTACAGAAAAGGCATATTTGTCACAAAGTTTGTTTTGTTTTGTTTTGTGGTTTTTGGGTCAATTACATAGAGAACTTCATTAGTCATTGATCTTGGAACAGTAGATACAGTACCCTTAACGTTAGTAAATCTACTTATAATAAATAACTATTTGGAACTAACGTATCTCTACATAATCTCTAATTTTTTATTTGTTTTTTTGGGTCACACCCGGCAGCACTCAGGAATTACTCCTGACCCTATGCTCAGAAATCTCTCCTGGCAGGCTCAGGGGGCCATATGGGATGTCGGGATTCGAACCACCATCCTTCTGCATGCAACGCAAACACCTTACCTCCATGCTATCTCTCTGGCCCCAACCTCTAATTTTCAAATTAAAGGAGGAGAGTAATATTCATAAATAATAGTAATGTATAACTTATTGTACTACTGTGTGTATATTTTATCCTTTAGACACATTGTATCCGATCCAAAAAATTCGCCAATTGTAACTGCTGCTTTTGTATGTAGGTGATGAGGCTTTATGACACAGGTACAATAGTGGGTCAAGAATAAAAATTTTGATTTACCAAGCAGTTATTAAAAACTATTCAATATACATAATACATACTTTAGGCATTAACTATATTGAATATTACATTTCTCTCTTGAAGATGGAATTCCCTAAATTTATTCTAAAGAGTGAAACCTGAAAAATAAAGCTAAAAAAGTAATTACATGGCTTTTATATAAGCACAAGTTGAGTGAATCAGGTAAGTCATGGAGTTACTTTAAAATGTCATTTTATTCTTTATTAAAATTAAAATGTCTGAGGCCAGAGATATAGCCAGAGGTAGGGTTTTGCACTTGCAAGCAGCCGACCGGGAGTGATCAGGTTCGCTTCCCAGAATCTCATATGGTCCCCTAGCCAGTCAGGGGCAATTTCTGAGTGCAGAGCTTGGAGTGACCCCTGAGCACTACTGGGTGTGGCTCCAAAAGCAATCAATTAATCAATAAATATAAATAAAGTTAAAAATTAAAAATTTAAAAAGTTAAGAAAAATCTGAAATATGCCTAGTAGAAATTTATTTCTCATAAAAAGTGTTCAATACTTTGTTCCAAAGAATAATAAATGAACCCTCATTGCTTGTGTAAAGAATATTTTAACATTTCTCTATAGCAAAAATGTACTATCTCTCTCTTTTTCTCTCTCTCTATAAATATATATATATATACAGATATGATTCGACTTAAGGCAAAATGTACCTTGTACTAAAATTCACACACATGTACACACTTTCTGTACATGATTCATATAAAACATTAGGTTTTATATGAATAATATAAATAATATATTTTAAATACAAATATTGATTTTAGAGCAAATCAAATTACATATGCTTTAAGAGAAAATTATATATAAATACTTTAGATCACATCAAATTATATATATACTTTTAAAAGCATATCATTTATTTGAAATAGAAACTAAGTAGATTTTCTTGTCACATAGTTTTATTGTTCTATAAATATAACATAAATACATCAATATATGTTAAATAATTTTACATAGACACATTACTCAACTTTTTAATTAAGACTAGCAAATTGAAACGTTAGTAATTAGCAATTTATATGTGTAAAATAATTTTGATAAAACTTTCAATGTAATTTTACTAATTTTTAATATATTTTTGAATATATTGCAAATTTGTTACAGTTTTTGGTAGTAAGTTTAATGTGTCTCTTTTATTTTAATATCATTACTATATGTCTGAGCTCTCTACTTCACTTTTGTTAGAGTCTTTAAAGTTCAATAATGCTCCTGCTCCATAAAATTTTTAATCTATATATTTAGTATTATGGACTTTTGACAATTAAAATATGCATATTTTAAATTGATATGGTCCTGACACATATGTAATATGATAGTGCAATGCTGTTCTTTTAAGCATAAAAATGTAAATTTGGTACTAATAAAAGAAAAAAACAAAATCATGAAATTACAAAAGGTTATTTTTTGTGTGTGTCTGTATTCTTTATTTAACTTAGCTCTAAATTATAATATTTTTTAATCTTGAGCTTCATTTTTTTGTAACTTTAATGCATGTGCTGAGCTCAGGAATCACTCCTGGTTGTGCTCAGGGAATCTTATGAGATGATGGAAATCAAACCCTCGTTTAAGAGTTGAAAGCAGGGGCCCGGGAGATAGCATGGAGGTAAGGCATTTACCTTTCATGCAAAAGGTCATCGGTTCGAATCCCGGTGCCCCATATGGTCCCCCATGCCTGCCAGGAGCAATTTCTGAGCATGGAGCCAGGAGTAACCCCTGAGCACTGCCGGGTGTGACCCAAAAACCAAAAAAAAAAAAAAAAAAAAAAAAAGAGTTGAAAGCATGTGCCCAAACTCTTCTACTATCACCCTGGCTCTAAGGCATGATTCTTGTTGATAGGTCAAATAAAAATGAGCTATTGTAGGTTGTTGCTGGACTGTTACTCAATACTGGAGTCTTACCTCGGTTGAAGAAAGTGATATCCAGATAGCCTTGAAACATTTGAAATCAGTGAAGATTATGCCTTTCAAATTATATCGTGTATTTAGCATTATCTGTAGAAAGTAAAATTAAAATAAAACATGATCTGGGGCTCGAGTGATAGTGGGTAGATGACTTGCATGAAGCCTACTTGAGTTCTATCACCTGCACCAATATATTCCTCTGAGCCTTCCATGTATAATTTCTAATGGAAAGCCAGCCTAGAGTAATACCCGAGTGCTGCTAGGTGTGACCCAAAAATACAAAAACAAAACAATCATTTGGAAATCACAGTTGTCTAAATGGTTATCATTTGAAAATTATAAGATCTCATTTCATTGTAAGAGAGATCGAATCTTGACCAAGTTCACTGAGAGACAAATAGATAAATTCTGAAATATAATTAAGATAAATCAAATGTGGGGCCGGGCGGTGGCACTGGAGGTTAGGTGCCTGCCTTTCCTGCGCTAACCTACGATAGACCACGGTTCGATCCCCCGGTTCCCATATGGTCCCCCAGGCCAGGAGTGACTTCTGAGCGCATAGCCAGGAATAACCCCTGAGCACTGCTGGGTGTGGCCCAAAAAACCAAATAAATAAATAAATAAATAAAAATAAAAAGATAAATCAAATGTGAAGTAATATAGTTTGTAAAATTAATAAAAAATGCAAGGTATTCTATTGGTCTATTATATTATGGCCATTATTAAGGGCTTAGAGTAAATTCAGTCTCAAGTAGAACAAATTCATTATTTCAAAATTAAATAGGGAATAAAGTGGTAATTAATTCTTGAGACTTTTGGGGGGCTAATTTCTAGTTTAACCAAAATATTTTTATTATTAGCCTGTCAAATATAATATTTATTCACAAAGAAAAAAACTCTACCCTGGGACTAAGAGGTTCCATCCCCGGCATCTCATCTGGTCCCCAAGCCAGGAGCAATTTTTGAGCGCATAGCCAGAAGTAATCCTTGAGCGTCACCAGGTGTGGCCCCAAACCAAAAACAAACAAACAAACAAACAAAAGACCTCTACCCATGTCATCAATTTTTATAATTCTATAAGTGGAGGATAGAAACTTTATAAGAACCAGATCCTATAAGAACATGAGTTTCAGAATCCCACAACTGGAATGTCAGTCCTAGCTTGGTTTCTTGATTGACAATCAGCTTATTTTGCTAGATTGCTCAATTTTATGTAAAAAATAAATTTCAACTTTATGTGATTGGATTTTGATATGGGTGACAGTAGAAAGAAGCATTTTGGACTTCGTTTTTTTTTTTATTTTAAACAATAAATTCTTGGTACATCAACACATTGTGATTTTTGAGTATAAAATAAAATAAGCAAACTTCATGTGAATTGTGACTTTTAAAATTATCATTACACATCATTATAATTAAAATTATCAAGTGTCATAATATATGCATCATTATTTATTATATAGAATATATGCCATTATTTATTATAGATTAGTGCATTAAATTTATTTTTGAAAGTGTTTGGATCATACCTGAGAGTCCTCAGGGACTATTCCTGGTTCTGTGTTTAATTCCAGCTACTGGAAATTGCTGGAGAGGCCATAGAATAGATCATGTTGCGAAATTGAACCAGACTCTACAGCCATAAACCCTGTACTATCTTTCTGGCCTATATCAAAATGCTACAAATAAACACATAAGGTATCACTAAGAACTTACCCTTTAATTCCAAAAGAGCAGGATAGTTATTTTTCTATTTTAAACATCTCTATGTTCTTATTAACTATGTTTGCTGATTCAATGAACTGTATAGCAGAAATATGTATACAGTATTATTACCACATTATATCCTAATACCTTGGAGTCTTTAGAACTGTCATATTTAATCAAACATGGTGGCCTCGGTGGAGTGTGATATGTAAGGAACTTGCAATTTCTTGTATATGGGAAGGAGGGATAATTTCCAGATTCCAATGCCTCAATCAATAACTGTGTGCTTGAAAATACAACAGAAATGTATGTACACATACAGGCTACGTAAGACTGAAAACTAGTTAATGAAGGTGACCATTTCAAAGTTATATTTTGTTCTTTTCATCCTTTACTTTGGGGTGGGTCATGGAAGTATTTCAACTGTAGCACTGGCATTTAACTGTACTTACAATGAATTGCAGCCATGATTGCAATTGTTTTGTGATGCCTGTGGTGTCATTACCAAGATGCGATTACCAATTGCTATATGAAATTAGTTATGCATGAAATGAATAGGAAGCATAAATACTAGGAGGGAAAGTCTGAGCACAGACTTCATCCTCATTGTCTTCCAGATCCACTGATGCTTATGCATAATGTGGTCATAAAACTTTAATTTATTTCAGAGTCATAGGACTAGAAGGGATCTTTAAAGGTCATAGAGGACATCCCTTTGTTTCTAGGCCCTTTGAGCAAACCTAACAAGTTAATGAATAAATCCTATTTCTCAACAGCAGATTAAAAAATATTCTAATAATTATAAGTTGAAATGAGGCAAGATGAGATAGCAAGAGAAATTTTTACTGTGGTGTTTATTGGCCAAAGAATACCATGTAACATATATGTTTACATATATGTTTAAAATTAATGTAGCAATATATACTGGCTTTCAAGTGATTTCATGCTAGAAAATAATTGAAGTGTAAAATATTATGAAATTAATTTCAATTTTATATACTACTTCTCTTAAGTGCATGTTCCTAAGCTTCTAGATTAATTAAAATTCCTCAATAAGTTGTCATTTAAAAGCTTTAGAGGAACATATTACACACATGTATATTCTTCACATACTTCAAAGCAGTGAGGCAGTTTGATAGTCATTTTGTTTGCTGACTTTACTTAAGAAAGGAAATTCCTTTATTTTTCTAAGTTGAAATATTATTAACATAACATACTGTTCCAAGGAAAATATTAATTTCTGAAAGATACTTAGAATGTCTATACTAATTATACAGCAATTATGTCTTAAAAGGATCTCATCATCATAAAATTTCTCTTTTTTGTTTGTTATGGAGCCACACATGGCGGTGCTCAGGGTTTACTCCTGTCTAAATCTTTGCTCCTGGAAGGCTCAGGTGACCATATGGGATGCTGGGAATCAACTGGGGTCCTTCCCGGGATGGTGCATTCAAGGCAAACATCCTACTGCTGTGCTATCTCTCCACCCCCCTTTTTCTCAGGGGTTCAGAACTTTATTCCAGCTTCCTTTGGAAGTGGATGAGTGTACCTCATCTCCCCGCTTTCCGACCCCAGATATCAGTGGCATACTGTGAAAGAAGTACCAATACTTAGTATTTCATCACCCAGATTCTTTTTTTTGGGGGGGTTGGGGTTTTTTTTGGGGGGGGGTCACACCCGGCAGTGCTCAGGGGTTATTCCTGGTTCCATGCTCAGAAATTGCTCCTGGCAGGCACGGGGGACCATATGGGGCACCGGGATTCTAAACTTTTGCATGAAAGGCAAACGCCTTACCTCCATGCTATCTCCCGGGTCCCATCACTCAGATTCTGATGATGATATAAAAGTGAAAAAGAGGTAGGCATGGAAGACAGAATGATCCCACAGGAAAAAAATAACAGACAACAATATTAACAAGGAAAGAAAATTGAGCTTCATGCTCTTAATCATATTGCTATTGCCATTATTTAGTTCTGCCATATGATATAGGACTGACTTAATTTAAAACATATTTTAGACACAGTGATTAATAATACTGTTAATGAAAGGGCTTCATGCATAAATTATTCCAGCACCTTACCCTTCAGCAGTGTGTTCCCCGCATACTCTCCGGCTATCACCATCTCCATGTTCAATTCAGTTCCACGTACAAAAAATTAGAGCTATCATTTGAGAGATACTCCAGAACTCCATTTCCCAATAGGAAATACTTAGCTCTGTATTGCCATCATTTTACCTTTATGGCCACTTTTTTTGTTTGTTCGTTTTGGTTTCACCCCCGGCGGCACTCAGGGGTTACTCCTGGCTCTGTGCTCAGAAATCGCTCCTGGCAGGCACAGGCGACCACGTGGGATACTGGGATTTGAACCACCATTCACCCTGGATTGGCTACTTGTAAGGCAAATGCCTTACCGTTGTGCTATCTCTCCGCCCCCCATTATTATTTTTACCTTTTATGGTAAATAATACTTAGGGTACTGTCTTTAGTTATCTTAAAATGTAGTGTGTACTTTTGTGTTTGTGTTCTAGGCAATTTAATGTAACTACACAAGCTGACATAGTATAGTTTGATCTGAGAACAATTAGGCTTAAATAAGTTAATCGATTGTGCCATCATCATCTATACATAATTTATCAAAGCATTGTTTTATGGTTATTTTTTATGGGCCACACCCATTGATGTTTAGGGGTTACTCCTGTCTATGTGCTCAGAAATAGCTGCTTCTTCTTCTTCTTCTTCTTCTTCTTCTTCTTCTTCTTCTTCTTCTTCTTCTTCTTCTTCTTCTTCTTCTTCTTCTTCTTCTTCTTCTTTTTTCCAGTATTTTTTTAAGTACTGACATATAACGATAATTTTGTTTTGTTTTGTTTTTTGGGTCACAACAGTAGCGCTCAGGGTTTACCCCTGGTTCTATGCTCAGAAATCGACCCTTGCAGGCTGGAGGGACCACGTGGGATGCCAGGATTTGAACCAATGACCTTCTGCATGAAAGGCAAACACCTTACCTCCATGTTATCTCTCTGGCCCTGACATAATGATTTTTAAGAAAAAAAAGCCAAGTGAACATATAGTGATTCAAGTCCTAAATTGAGGATCTGCTGTGCCTAAGCTTATTGGTAAGAGGTCTCTGAAACATGTTAGAGACCTATTGCTACCTTGAATTACTTTCAGCACAGTAGTAGGAGATTTAAGTCCTCAGAAGTTATTTGGCCTAACTCTAATTAATACTTCACCTAATCTTTAGTAATACAACTAATTGTTCACAAACCAGCAATTTAATCAACATTCTGCTAACAGGCAAAGTTTTTTTTTCTCCATCCACTTTTTTTGTTCTCTGACACAGTAGAAACTTAGGCAAGTGTATCCCAGTTGCTTTGTTTCCATGTAATTTAACAGCAAGACATTATTTTCTCATAAGAGGTGCTTAGAATTTTTACTGCTAATGAATAAATTAACTAAAAAAGGTTAATCTGCCTACATGTTTATGAAAACATTATGCAAATCGTTCTCCGATAGGTTTAATGGTAATTGAAAGCAATTGAAAACCATGGTACATTTCCCTCAATTTTCATCTTTTTTAAAAATAAGTATAGAGATTCAAAGAAATTCACATTTTACAGATGTGTAGGTAGAGGGCTTAGGAGGAGATCATGACATCATCTTCATGGTTTAAGTATGTTAATAAAAACATGGAAGATCTCCATTTTATATGAAAAATGACACTAACTTTGGTTATTAATTTCAAAGCTATGCTGTAAAAACGAAAAGAACCTATGTGATTAATATAATTACATTGAACAGAGGAGAAGTAATTATGTTTAGACGTTCGTTGTAAAGCTTTGACAAAATGGCTCTTGCGAGGAGTTCAAATTGTGTGCAATTTATGACTTGCTATTCACTTCGAAGACATTTTCCATGAATGGAACAGGTGTAGAAGTCTGAAAAGAAGTGGATTATTAAGTATTTACATTAGAAAGACTTTGTAAGGAAAGCTTTGTTTAATAAAAGTTTAATATTTTCTACGTGTACCTTCATCTTTCTTACAGGAAAAGACTATTCCTTGCCTGGGCATTTTTGAAAGGAAAATGAGGGTACATATGTGCTCTTTAAGCGCATATGTTGGTGCTGTGAACATGTGTGTTATTGGAGTATGCACATGATGCCCCCAAACATATGTTACCTCCTCTTGAGATGTGGATTTTCATACTTTCTTACTTTCACCCAGTGATGTGTGCTGTCCTCAGAATTTACTGAATAAACTCACTCTGTACTTTAAAAATGTGTAAATATACATGCACACATGAATAATTGTGTTAGATAATAACAGAGGGAACATATTAAAAATTATATAATGATTTAAGAAAACAGCAACATTTCTTTCTAACTTTGAAAGTACTTTTCAAAATCTTAATTAGATTTAATTTGGTAGATTAATCTCTTAATTTTTAAAACACATCTATATAAACAGTGGTCCTTATACTGTTTTGATCACAGAACATTTTTCACTTTAAAATTACTGCAGGGTCCAAAGAGCTTTTTAATCTGTAATACATTTAAAGGTTTACAAGTCCATGTGTAGTTTCTGTTGATATATATTTATAGAAAAACACATAATGACAGAGCAATTGATGCAACTGACCTTGGGTGCATACTGGATCCAGAAAACTTCTCTGACTGAAGTGAAAAAAAAACAAACTATGTGGCTATATTTCCATAAATATTCATATATAGATGATCCATGTAAAACTACTACGTACAGTGATAGGTTATTTTATGTTTAAGCATTTTTATTTTTCATTGTTTTTGCTATATTGAGATACAATTACCATACAGTATTATGAAAATGTAAGGGTAAGTAAGAGAGTTGGCAACATATATTGCAATTTTAGCCTCTTAAAGTTAGTTAATAGCTCTGTAATCTCATTGGGTTAATATCTGTGTGTGTGTGTGTGTGTGTGTGTGTGTGTGTGTGTGTGTGTGTGCCCCAGTGTGTGTATGAAAAGAGCAAAAATTTTCTATCTTAGAAACTTTCAGGTATTCAAACATTAAAGGCAGCTTGTGAGCATGCATAAAAGAATTCTGCCACACATTCTTATATTGTGAATTCAGCTTTAAAGTATATGCAATATGTACTAATTGAGAAAATATATGCTTGCTTTATCATGGTGAATAATATTGTTAAATGAAATTACACAACTGGCTTTCTAAGTCTTAAGTTCATAGATATTTTTTAATGGGGTTTCTTTTTTTTTTTTTTTTTTTTTGGGTTTTTGGGCCACACCTAGCTGCTCTCAAGAGTTATTCCTGGCTCTACATTCAGAGATAGCACCTAGCAGGTTCAGGGGACCATGTGGAATGCCAGAAATTGAACTTGGGTCCACCATTGGTTAGTCACAGGCTCAGCAAACATCCTACCGCTGTGTTGTCTCTTCAACCTCCTCATAGGTATAATTTATGGAGGGGAAGTAAATGAGAGCCCACACCTATTTGTACTAAGAACTTATTCCTAGTTCTGTGCTTAGGGATGAATTGGAAGATCAACTGTGGTGCTGGGAATAGAATTTGACTCGATTGTGAACAAGACAACCTCCTCCTTCTGGCCAATCTCTCAGGCCTTTTATTTCTTATAAACACAGAAAGAAGGTTGTCCCTTTAGTCACTCTTCTGTACTCACTTTCTGTCAATACTTTATAGTCATCTAACTTGTACGGAAAAATGAAAAGAACATGAACCATTGATTGCATAATATTTCTCATTCTGAATAATTTTTTATTTCCTGATGCATCATCATTGGTTTAAATGTCTAATAAGGAGGAAGAACCCCAAAAGAATACTATTCAGTAATATTTCTTTTTATGTATTGAACGTTGGCCTGAACTTAAAGTATACTGCTATTGAAGAAAGCATGTGCTCTCAGTCAGCAGAAAACTTCCCCTTTTCCAGTTTTAGATGGGATATGCTTACTTTGATGTTTGGACACTCATTGAACTTCCCTACATTATGGGCATTGGAATTTTGTGCTCATGTAGCTTTATCAATGCAATAAGTGGTCAGCTAGAAATGGAAGGGTGGACATCTATTTCCTTTTCCATTTTTGTTTACAGATAAAATATGAGGTTAGAGATAACAGCTGGATACCAAAATAAACATAGAGCCCATCTGAGTATGGAGCCCTGGTCATGAGCCAGGCCAGAATCCTTGATACTTTCCATATATTAGCAATGAGAAATCTATTTCAGGCCAATATCTTTTGATAGAAAACAACTGCTATCTGGGACCAGAGAGATAATAGTTGCAGTTACTGTGCTTGCTTTGCAGGGGTTCAACTGAACATGGGTTCAATCCCAGGCAATTTATATGATTCCTTGAGTACCTCCAGGAGTGATCACTGAGTGCAGAGTTAAAATAAAGAGCTGGTCACAAGCTGGTGTGGCCCCCAAACAAACAAAAATAAGTAAATAAAACTTTAATAAAAATAAAGTAAATAAAACAACTTGGCCAAAAATTATTGTCTTCCACTTATAGTGCCTGATTTAATAAAAATAGCAAGAGTATGATATCCAATTCCATAGTGAATTAATTGCAATATATGGCTACATTTTGTGTTTGGTATTATGAAAAAGCACATGATCTGTCACAAATATATGGCAAAGAAAGTAAAATTATGTCCGCTCTTTATTTCAATAGTTAAATATTCTTATTTGCATTAAAACTTAGTAAGTAGAATTTCCCATAAGTTAACTTCAATATGTCAGCTGAAATAATTTTAATAAATATGCTCACTTCTTTGGATTTTAAATTATTGTTATACCTTGCACTTTGAATCTATCTTTACTCATGTCTAATCTTGATAAAATAATGCATTGTTTATTGAGGTACAAGTTCACTGAATTATGCAGTAATTACAAATTTTGACACATTTCACTGTACAATAAGACTCAGACAATACTTAACATCACCTTCAGTCTTATAAGAAGCTGTCAAGCTCGCTGCAATTGATATAATTTTTCAAAACATAATAATTTTCACTTTACACTCAAATTTTATTATTGACAGCAAGTGCTGTCAATTGTTTTCCTGGAAGTGACAAGATGAGATTTCATTTTGAGAAAACACCTGCTTAATGTGTCTGAAAAAGCATAATTTTTCAGTCATCCTTTTAAGTAAAAAATCACACACTAAAAAGTATGCTACTTCAGTGTGTAACTCAAGTAATTACCTCAATATTTTGTTTTTTTTAGGTTACTAACATCCATAGATATGGCTTAAACTCTTCCCATTTCAGCATATAGAACTTAAAAGATGGAATAAAGCTTCCAAATTTGATATAATTACCTAGTTCTATTGATTCATAAAAAATAGTTTTAAGCGACACACACACTTTTAACACCGTCCCATTTTTAGTGGAGAGAAAAAAATGACAATCCAGTTGATATTCCAGTTTTCATTTGTATTATGATGTCAGCAGTTTCATCCATCACACAACTTTTAAGATAGTGAAAGGGAAATACTGCCTTTCTTTATTTTTCCAAAATTGTTTTAGTCATGGTGAATCCTATTAACTGATTTTTAGGAGTTCAGCAACCAAAAATGGGAGACTGCTTTAAATAAAATAATATGAAATAATTATCTCCTCTGCAACTTTATACAAATATCATCCTCGAATGTCACCTCCTATGCTGAGTCTTTGTTTTCTTTTCAGTAAAATCAGGTCAACAAAATTTGTTCTGTCAATAACAAATATACTCTATGGAACAATAGCACAAATAAAATCATTGCTCTGATAAAATGTCAGAAATATAGCAGTTTGTTTTCATTTTCTTAAGATAAACAACTATTAATTATTAAGTTTTTGTTTGAGTGTCTAGGCTCACTTATCAAAGCATGAGTGACTTTTACACCTATTCGGTTTTTAATGTTTATCAAAATTTCTAGTTTTGGCATAACAGAGATCAGATTCAAGTAATTCACTTTTTTTTTTTTGTGGTCACACCTGGCAGTGCTCAGGAGTTACTCCTGGCTCCATGCTCAGAAATTGCTCCTGGCAGGCACGGGGGACCATATGGGGCACCGGGATTCGAACCGATGACCTTTCGCATGAAAGGAAAACGCCTTACCTCCATGCTATCTCCCGGACCCCAAGTAATTCACTTTACTTTGACACAACACTTCCCCTATATGCTAACCAAAACATATAGGGAAAGATTTAATTGTTTAACAACTGGTTTTGAGGGAAAACCTAGTTCAAAATTATAATTTTTAAATGATAAAACATCCATGGAAATCTGTAGATAATTCTAGAACTGCTTGACTTGTAGACCATTGTACTGAGCATAAGAAACATTATTCTTCAAAAATGTACAAGTAACATATTCAGACATATCATTTAGAACTTTATATTATACTTATATAAAGAAAAAAAAAGAAAAAGAAAACGTGAAGTTGTAATACACCAAAGAAATTGGTAAGAGTTCTCCTGTTGCTATGGGTATTTCTTTATTTTTTTTCTAGGATGATTTCTATGGCAGGAAAAACCTGGAATTAATTTTATACTGTATAGTTGTTCATAAAAAACATAGTTTTGTTATTTTTTCCAGTAAAAATATTCCTCTCTTAGTCTTTTGAGCAAATACTGGGATTTAAAACTTTTAAATCAGCCTTTGAATATAGGAGGAGGAAATATAAGAGGCACAATGGCCAGTGTATCATATAGAACACAGATGCAGTCCCTGTTTTATTGAAGTATATATTTGATTTTTTATATTTGATTTTATTTCAGGACAAGTAAATGGAGTGTTAGGGGATCTTCTCCAAAGTTTATATAGAGCATTCTACTGAATCAACTATTTCAGCTGAAATACCTAAAACAATGATGATACAAATCGTCTAGTCCCATAACCCCCCTTCTTTTTCTTCTATGTCAGAAATCACTTGTGATAGATACACATAATTCTCACTGAAACAATTCCCTCTCAAACATATAAAATGGGTCATCAAGATCTAAACGTTTTTTTTCTATATTCCTTATAACTAAGAGTTATGTTTTATTGAATCTATACTATCTTTAATAGTCAGTAAGGTATTTTGTTCTATTTTTTTTTTTTTTTGGTTTTTGGGTCTCACCCAGCAGTGCTCAGGGGTTACTCCTGGCTCCATGCTCAGAAATTGCTCCTGGCAGGCACGGGGGACCATATGGGGCACCGGAATTCGAACCGATGACCTTTTGCATGAAAGGCAAACGTCCTACCTCCATGCTATCTCCCGGGCCTCATTCTATTTTATTCTATACTATTTTATTTGGATATTTTTGTTTGTCTTGGGAACACACCCAAAGGTTCTCAGACCCTATTTCTGTATGTGCTGAAGGATCACTCTTGTTGGTGGTAGGGAGTAGGCTTTCCTGGGAATTGAACCAAATTCAGTTATGTGTAAGGCAAAAGATTAAATTGTGGTACTATCTCTCCAGCTCCCCATTAACTTTTCAATGTAATATTTTATAGTATAAGAAATATAAATAAATGCATGCCTATTTTCTCAAATAATATAATTTTCTTTGTCATCAAATAACATTATATATGAAAAGTTTTTTATTCACTCCTGAGTCTATGATTCATGTAGTTCCGGGTGGAGAACAAATTCGACACAAAGAGCCAAAATTTTAAACTGTGAGAGTCAGAGAGCCACACCACACAGTCACCTGCCAAAAAAAAAAAAAAAAAACTCACACAAAAGCATATAATTTTATTATTTTATGTTTTTTGTTTATTGTTTTTGGGGGGTCACACTCGGCAGCACTCAGGGGTTACTCCTGGCTCTATGCTGAGAAATTGCCCCTGGCAGGCACGGGTACCATATGGGATGCAGGTATTTGAACCACCGTCCTTCTGCATGAATGGCAAACACCTTACCTCCATGCAATCTCTCCAGTCCCAGCATATAATTTCAACAATGATATATTAAACACATGTTTCATTTTGCCCTTTTGAGTGAGGGTAAAAATCCTGTTTGCCACCCCTGATGTAGTTGATACTATTTTGAAAATGGTGAATTTTAAAAACTATCAAAAGTTATCAACATAAGAGTTTAGACACAACTAAAAATTTATATTCTGCTTCAAATTTTCTTTGAACAGATCATAAAATAAATATTAGAAGACTGAGGATGTCCTGCTATCTCATTTAAATACCCAGTTTGACCGGGATAACACTAACCATTGTTAACAATCTGACATATTGGAACTAGACATCCCAATACCAGGCATATTAAAATAGGTGGAAAATTAGAAAAAGAAATAGGCAGAATGCACTAAGGCTTAGGCTTCAAGGGAGTCTCCCATGACATGTTGCAAATGGCAAAGTCTACAGAATCAAATCTGAACAAATGAAACTAATAAATTGTTTCTGTATGGCGAAAAAAACACAAGTTAAAACTAAAAGAAAATTAGCTCAGTTGGAGAAAACATTTGCACAGAACACATCAGATAAAGGGTTGACATTTAGAACGTAAAAGTTCTCTCAAAGATTTTTGTCCCCCAAATCTAAAAACTCCATCAAAAAAAATGTAGAGAAGACATGTTCAGGCACCTCTTTGAGGAAAATCAACACACTGTTAACAGGCACATAAAAAATGTTTTTCATCTCATATCGTTAAGAAAATTCAAATGAAGTAATAGATCTTAAAAATTCACGTGTAAAGTTTCTTTTCACACATTATAATTTTAATAAGATTATTATTTCATTGAGAGTGAGACTATTCTTCACAGAAGAATCCACAGAAACCATTGCTCATCATATGCATTAAATACACATGACGTGAATGAGATACAAACCCTACATAAATCATCACAGAAACATGAAATACTTAGAGAAAAAATAAATATTAAATTCTTCAGTAAACAAGGTTTATTAAATATCTTTAATTCTCTAGCTATGTTTAGAAACTGCTAATTGGCACAAAATTTGAAGCTTTAACCTTAACCTTAAAATTTATGGCCAAAATAAGAACATGTGAGCTTTCACAAAAATTGCCTCATGTAAATTTCAAGATGCTTCTCATATCTAGTTTCTACTATATAGACAGTATGCTCCTTGGTCTTTTGCAGGAAGTATTAATTGAAACAGAGAGATCAAAATCTTTGTGATAACATGTAATTAATTTTTAGCATCTACAGAGTTTGGGAACTGGATTAGAAATAAACAGGGACCCGGGAGATAGCATGGAGGTAAGGCGTTTGCCTTTCATGCAAAAGGTCATCGGTTCGAATCCCGGTGCCCCATATGGTCCCCCGTGCCTGCCAGGAGCAATTTCTGAGCATGGAGTCAGGAGTAACCCCTGAGCACTGCCAGGTGTGACCCAAAAACCAAAAATCAAAAAAAAAAAAAAAAAAAAAAAGAAAGAAACAGATATTACTTTTGGATTTTTACATTTTATGGTCATTTTTTTCCTTTGCTTTAAATTTATAGGTGAAACTTGCATTGAATAGGAATACTGAGGGGAAAAGCACTGTGAAAGAACAAAAAATTCTTTTCTACTAAAACTAATAAGAAATATGGTATTTTTATGAATATGGAGTTTATTATGTCTAAGAGCAGGTGTTGCTATTGTTACTCTGCAGAAAGGATCAGTTAGAACTATATAAAAATACATTTTCATTTGAACTCTTATGTGACTTGAAGTTCGTACTAGGTCCAAATGAGCCTGTAATTTCACTTTTCACACAGCTAGTAATGAAGATGCCCTTGTTGACCTTTCAGATAAATCAGCAAAAGGTAGGAAATTGAAGTAAAAATATGAATGCATTCCATTCAAATAAAAGAATCAGCAATAGAACTGGAACAATAAATACTTTTCAGGTTCTGTTATCTCACCACTTTTAGGTAAATTACTATTTCCATTGAATTATTTTAATGACCCTATTGATTTTATCAGTATATTCTTTATAAAATTTGAATAATTTGCCAATGTAGTTGAGATTAAATATGTATATATACATAACATTTTATATTTTTTCTCTAATGAACACTGCTCAGAAAGCAGCAAAATGGGAATAAAATTAATTACTACAAGTTTGAAATGGGCAAATACATTCATTCTACAAAGGCAAAGTAGTTAGGTAAATTTAAACTTATAACAATGATGCTAATATTATATACATGGGAATTGTGAATTCAGAAGAGCTCTTGAAACTTCAAAAGTAACATAATTGAAATATTTTTTATTTTAATGTTGAAACCTTAAACAATGGAATACAATGTGAATGATGACACTTCTACTACTTTAAATGAATTGGATAATTAACCTTTTGCTAGAGTGCTTTTATTCCATTTTGCTTCCTACATCAATTTTTGATTATTTTTGTTCTCCAAGTCTAGAGTAAAACCATGAAATAATTCTTCGTCTCAGGTTAATTTGTATTATATTTGAAGTTATCTATATTACCTATCATACAGTTATGTGTATCTTTTACTGCATTCTTTGTTCAAAATTTAATTTTGACACAAATATTTTGTTAAATGCTTTGTTGATTTTTGCACGAACCTTTGCATTTCTGAAGATATTTCAATCTCTGATTTTATTATTCTCCACTACACTGAAATGTTAAATTTCATGATATCACACAATAGGCCAGATTCATGTCTTCCATCAAATAAACTCTTTAAAAATTAGGGTTTTATTTAAACAAGAAAAATTATAATTTTCCATATCTTTTTCTTTTAATTTATTTCTGTAACTCATAAACCCATGAACCAATTTGAGTGTTTAGCTTCCCTTCTGGTTTGATTTCTTTCTTGCCAACTAATGCCTTAGGGAGTATTTCACCTGGTGCTATAATGGGAAACTTGGCAGACCTTAATATATCACTGCAATGTTTTTTCTCAATTATATACTTTTTTTCCTTGTATATTTTGGACATATTTCAGATGGTCTTGACCATTAAGTTTCTATAAATGAATATTTTGGGAAAAGTTACTTTAAAAATATCCCTGCTCATCCCTTTTAATAGTCCCAGGATAGATCCTAATGTCATAATAGACAAGATTTCCGGTTAGTGGATAGGGATCATATGTTGAGATGAAGCAGGTTGAAATTATTGATATGGATATTCCAGTATAAGCAAACAATTAAATTTTAAAATCTATGTTAGAATTCAATTGTTCAGTACTGTTAAGCATCTTTTATGAAATATCAAAGGATAAAGTATAAAGTAAGAAAAAAGCAATGATTAATGATTTATGATGGAATTTTTGTCTAAATATTAGATATTATTGTCATTAGACTTTGTTTCATATGCTAGATGCCTCATTGAATCTTGTTTGATAAATTACTAATTCATACGACTGTTTTGAGCATCCATTATGAGTCAGATTAAGTATAATTACATTAGAGAAAATAAAAAAGAAACATGATAAAAGTCAATGAGAAAAATTATGAAAATACAGAAGAAGAACATCAAAACCAGATTTCAATAATAAAGTATTGTTTGGGGGGCTCCAGTGACAGCCTAGAAGCTAGGGACATAATCTTGCACAAAACCAAGCCAGGTTCCATCCTCAGTACTCCCTATTGTCCTGCATTTCCCACTAGGTGTAATCCCTGAGTACTTAGCCAGGAATAAATCCTGAGCATCTCTACGTATGAACGTATAATCAAGCAATAAGAATATTGATGGGCCGGAGAGGTGGTAGAATGCATAGTGTTTGTACAGTCTTATTATACACAGCCTACATTGGGTCAATTCTTAGCACTGCTTAAAGTCTTCAAATCTTTCCAAGAGTGACCTATCAAAGTCATTAGACTCAGAAAACTAAAATACAAGCTTTCAACAAAGAATGAATACTAAAAAGAAATAGATACACTAAATTTTTATGTCTGAAGGATAATTAGTATTATTGAAAGTGAGTTACCCTGAAAAATTCTGTAAGATTCTGGTAGTGAACTGAATAGTCCACTGGGAGGAGATGGATTGTGATGTAAAATCTTCTCTTCATGCAATGAGCAAGTTCACTAAATGTCAACAAATCTTTAAAATTGTAAGTGCTTTCCTATTGCTTTTGAATATGTTTACAAAATAATGTAGTTGAATCCCATTGAAAACTACTGCTGAGAGTTTCTGCCTGTCAAGGAGGGAGAAGTAGAAATTTTCTTTCCTTAGAATGAAATTTTTCGGGGCCGGAGAGATAGCACAGCGGCGTTTGCTTGCAAGCAGCCGATCAGGACCTAAGGTGGTTGGTTCGAATTCCGGCGTCCCATATGGTTCCCCGTGACTACCAGGAGCTATTTCTGAGCAGATAGCGAGGAGTAACCCCTGAGCACTCCGGGTGTGGCTCCCACCCACCCACCCACCCCCCAAAAAAAGAAAACAAAAAGAATGTACGTTTTCAAAATGAATGGATGCCTATTAGAAATAAATTGTAATTTTCACATTATTCTTTATTGTTTCATTATTGAATAAAATAAATACACATGTTATTCACAGTGTAGTAGAAAAAAAAGCTTGACCCAGAAACTTAAGCAATAGGAATATATGTAATAGATATGGGGTCCTCAAACTTTTTAAACAGGGGCCCAGTTCACTGTCCCTCAGACCATTGAAGGGCCAGACTATAGTAAAAACAAAAATTACGTACTAATTCCTATGCACACTGCATACATCTTATTTTGATGTGAAGAAACAAAACGGGAACAAATACAAATGTGGCCCATGGGCGTAGTTTGAGGACCACTGTAATAGATAATAATAAATGATGGCAAACTAGAGAATTTGTAGCTATAGAAATCTTTGATTATAGACTAGACTAAAAATGCTTGGATAAATATCAAAATGTATTTTGAATCAATTTAGATATTTTTATTTGTATGTATTATGATGATAAAGATTTGTATAGTTCTAGAAGAACCTTAAACAAAACAGTTAAACATATAAATGTCCTGCTTTTTGAGGAAAACCAAATAATAATACTAATCTGCTCAATAGAACTAATCTGTCCATATGGTTTAGTGTGGGGGAGAGCAGAAAGTGAGAGAGTTATGTTGTGGAAGAAATAGAACATTGCAAAAGATATGGATCAAAGGACCCTACTTAGTCTTACAAAGAGCTGAGGTAGGATAAGAGCAAGGAAGGATACTTTTAATTTGGCATCTGGTTGCCATAGAACTTTTAAAGAAATATAATGTATACCTTATACATGCAAAAAGAAACCATTGTAGTTTATTTTTCATTGTAATAGAAAGAGTTACAAAGCAATAGTCTCAACTGCTTGTATCCATTGTAGAAATATATATGAGTGTTCTAAAAGTACTTTTTTAGCTGATTTCACTACTAAATTATGAATTTCGGGGGGCTTATACAATAATGCTTTTTATTTTTTAACTACAATTTGGATATACACACATACACAAACACAAAATAAGGCTGACCCATGTAACGAACAATGTACAAATTTCATGTGCACATTGATAATTTTCTATTTTCACTATTGCATGATTGTGTTATACGTTCAAATAGGTAAGCAATTTGGCTTATAAAGCAAACACACTTTTTGGATCAGTCATCGTATGCCTGCACTGAAATCAATGGGCATCTGTTTAAGAATATTTAATTTTTAAAATGCTCAGGCACAATCGATTATTTTGTTGCCTTCTTTGATTTGAAACATATTTAGGGTTTTATAAATAAGATCTAGTGTTTCTGCATCAAAATGTATAGAAAATAGGAACTGGGCTAAGAATTTTCTGGAAACATTGTCAAGTCTTTTCCTATGATATGAGAAGCAGGATAAAATTTTCAAAAGTGAACAAAAATGGATCCACTTTTCTTTATATTCCTTCAGGACACTAATTTTGTTTAGACAGGTTAGTCAACATAAAACATTCTAGCCTTTATCTGGATAGTCAGTATTTTCTTTCGTTATTTTTTTGTATTTTAATTGTCTAGTGCTTAACATGAGCATAAAACTGCTTCGATTGGGTCTAGTTTAAACTGGGATGTTATTGAGTGATTAAATTAAGACCAAAAATCTGTTTTCGTTTAATGCCAAAAGAGAGCCTGAAATCTCATGAAGTGGTTTTATTCTTAGCAGGTTTAATAGCTCTTCAATCTGCATTCTTCTGTAAAAACTGAAATTACGGATCAAAGTTAAATGGTTAGTTTCTTTTAATATTAAAATCATACTCTTAAAGCAACTGACCTCTGGACCAAATAATTTGAGGGTGATGACCTCATTTAGGAGTTGCTACTTACTGCAAAAATTCTCCATACAAGCATTTTAGTATAGGAGAAGTCTCCCAAATCACCATCACAATGTAAATGAAGGCAGTTAGCCAGTGGGGAGTAGGTTAAGGCTGGGGGTGAGAGTGAAAATGAGCTCTGGAGACAACAGTGGAGATAAAGGGAATGAAGGTGATGATGGAAAGCCTGGTTCTCCAATTAAGAAATCCAATTGACAGTATAGTTAAATTATAAATCATACAGTAAAAAAAAAATAGAAGTTTTAAAGAATATTTTCAATATTTACTCTGTATGAAAACCAGTTCTAATTAATTCTCTTAGGGCTCTTCTCTTTCCTGATTCGAGCGTGTTGTTTTAGAACTAAAAGCAAAATGTTTATTGTGGCAAAATGATATATTAAAAGGAGAACGTAAGTGAAGTTGCCTCTGAATGTTATCAGATTTTCTTTGGTCCATATCTTTCCTAAGGGTTTTGAAGAAACTTCTAAGTCAGTCTAACTGTCAGCCACTTTAGTTCAGCCTTGAACTGCATTTAATTGAAAAATGGAGCAGGGAAACAGCAAAAAGCAAAACTGATGAGATTTCTATGGTCAAAAAATGTTAACTCATTTGATTTTCCTGAAATTCTAGACACAAAGCAATTCTACACACATTGCTAGATGTTGCCTGTGGCTTATATTAGAAATGTCACTTGGCAAAAGCCCTTTGAGGGTATTACATATGTGTACAATATAGCATTGCTTCTCTAGGGTAGAGCAATTCATTGTATGATCAACAGCCTGAGGATTCCTGCATTGGCTTGAAAAATATTGTTTTGTCCAAGTGGTGGTTTTACTCGGCAAATACAGGCAATTGAAATTTTTATTTTCTTGAGATTCATTTCCTTAGAAGTAGATTATTTTCATACTTTCATTATTATGTTCATTGAAAGAGTACCGTGTCTCTAATTTAAATGAAAAATAAAAGAGTTAATTGGGAAAGAAAAGAAAAATCTGAAAATCATTCACTTACCCCCTCCTGAATACAGTACAAAGCAACATGGAATAACAACAATTTGGAAACACATTTGTAAATGCACATTCCAAGGATCTCCTTTGTTCTTTTACTTTGTCCATCTGCTTATTTCACTTCATTACTAATCCAGCATCATTTGTTAAAGTACGTTCTCTCTTCCAAAACTTCTGAGTTCAGTGAAGAAACAGAGTATAATAGATTTATTTACCGTTTATCAAGAAATTAAAAACAAGTGTACATAAAAATTACTTTATAAAACCATAAACACTGAGAGCTCTATTAATATTATTGCTGAGGTATGATGATTCATGTATATCAATATGTTTGTTGTTTGCATAACAGACATGTATATATACAACTTATAAACATGTACTCAGTGATACAGGTATTTATTTGCACAAATAAATTAATATCTATATATATAAATAATTCACAATGAAAAACTAATTGACTTATTTGGCAAAACTATCAATAGGATAAAGTGCGAATATTATCTAAATATTAAAATATAGTCATTATTAATTATCTAAATATTAAAATACTAAAATAGAGGCATCTATTTTTCTATATGTTGTACAAAGGCATAAAAATAATTATATCTTTTAAAAACTCTTTCCTTTTTATCTATAATTGCTATATGAATAAAACAATAGAGTATATTTAGTCAAAATCATAAAGCTGAAGTCAATGAAACTTATGAAGAGCAGTCTAAAATAGTCCAGATTTCTGAAGTCCACTTATAAGTCTTTATAAAACAACAATTCATAGATTTTATTAATTCTAAGTAAAGGAAATATATTGAGAATAGCAAGGAAATTATAATTTTTTCATGACTTCCTAACAACATCCCTGCTATACATAAAAAAACGAAAGTGAGATCATCAAAGTCTAATATTCCTAAATTGAATATTAGCATGAACTCTAAAAAAGACATTATTTTATGAACAGAAAGGTACCCCAACGTTATTCCTTTTTTATGTCACTCCATTTGTAAATCATGCTTTATTATTGAAGAGAAGAAAAATATGTTCCAAAAATTCCGGTTGATCTTACATCAGCACATGCACACATCAGATTGTAGTGACAGACACAGCAGCCTGGATCAATTAATTAACAAGACAAAAATTTGTTTTGCTATTGCAATACTTTTGCAGCACATGTTCTCTATAGTTACCTTTAAAACATAGAGTGATTTAAAATCACTACTCTTAGATGTTTTAGAAAAGAATAGACCATTGTGTTGCTGAAAGAGGAAGTAAGAAGGATGATTCACATTGGAGAGATGATTAGCAAGCATGGAAATACTCTCATAAGTTAATATGAAGCCAGGTTGTAAGTCTTCATGAAAGTAGAATGTCATAAGCAAAAATCATCAGAATAAAAATTATATATTATGTTTGGTAAAGGTCAACCTGTCCTTAGCATAGAATTAGTGTAGAGAAGTAAAGCCATGAAATGGCATATCTACTCCCATAATCTTTTGTCCTAAATCCTACCCATTTTTTTCAAATTTTAGAGAGATCAGCTGGTGTTTTAAAAATGCTAATACTCAAAACAATCACACCCATCTTTACTTTTAAAAGAATTCTTTTGTGAACCAAGCAAACTAGCTAGTTCTCATCAAATATACATTTCAGTGTGTGTATGCATCTGTGTTTAGAAATACAAGAAACAAGGAAATGGCAATGAATAACAAATTAAATTATAAAAAAGAGCATAAAATGATTCTTATGTTCTGTTTTTGTGAACATAAGAACATTATATTCTATATCTCACACAACTAAGTAACATTGGATTTAGTATAATTAAGATTGGAAAATAACTTTTAAAGAAGTTTTGAATTATTAGAGAAAGCCGCTTATGAATTTGGGTCAACAGCAAATCTTATCAACTGATCTTATTCCGTTGACTAAACAGTGTTAAGAGATATATGAGACATATTTTATTAAAGTATTGATGAATAGATGATACAAAATCAGGTGGGTTTTTTTATTTGCTTGTTTGTTGTTGTTGTTCTCCTGTCTATAAGCTCAGAAATCACTCTTGGCTCTGAGGACCATAAGGGATGCTAGGAATCGAACTCATGTCTGTCCTGGATCAGCTGCATGCAAGGCAAATGCCCTACCACTGTGCTACCACTCCAGCAGAGTGGTAGAGAATTTCTTAAGGTTTTTCTGTTTGAAAATATCCTTTTGCCTGAAAATGCAATCTAGGCAAGTCTTGACAGAAATACAATGAATTTGTTCTGTCTGTTTGGGTGGTTTGGGTTAATTTCTATGCAATTCTAAAATTTTTTTGACTGCTTCTATTTTGCTTTTTGTTTGCTTTTGTTTTTTTTGTTTTATTTTGCTTAAGATTCCATATTAAGTTTAGAAGCTGATTTGTGACCCACAGTTTAAGATTATATCAAAAAGGCACTCCTGAGGTTAGCACTAATAGAAAAGTAGGTTGTTGGCAAGTGTACTGAAATAAGCAGCAAAGAAAATATGGATATGGTGGAACAGATTTAAAAGGATTGTTTAGAGAATTGTGAGAGGGATCAAACTCCAAGCAGCTCCATGTAAAGAATGTGCTGTAGCACATTGATCTGTAGTCCCATCTCATGCAAATAATTCTGAAAAGGACTTACAAGTAGAACAAACCGAAGTGCATAGCTATTTTGACCTGCCAATTTCATATGCCTGTAAATGTTCATCTGAATGGAGGTTATGTAGGGTAGAGAGAAATTTGTGTATCATTAGATAAAGCAGATTGTTGTTTGGATAATGATGAACCTTGGGGGAAACTTAGTTAAATATAGTTTTTACTTATAATGCTGATCATTTATTGTTTATTAATCAGCCAGTTATAGTGTTGACTAATATATTTCCATGCTCTTGCTAAAGACATGCTTAAAAAATAACAAATAATATAATTAAATAAGGATTGCACTGAGGAGCTCAAGAATGTGGAGATATATAGTGTATATGTAAATTTTAACAGACTGATTAAAGGTATTTATAGAAATCAAAGAAGGAAATTTACAGGAAACAATATTTTCTTCTAAACAACCACAGAACTGTGACCCTCTTCTTGATTTAATGTTTTAGTATTACCATTTCTTTTTATACTTCACACTTACTTTATTTTTATTTATTTATTTATTTATTTTTATTTTTTGGTTTTGGTTTTTGGGTCACACTTGGCAGCGCTCAGGGGTTACTCCTGGCTCTGCGCTCAGAAATCACTCTTAGCAGGCTCGAGGGACCATATAGGATGCAGGGATTCAAATTGGATTCCATCCTGGGTTGGCCCAGTGCAGGGCAAATGCTCTACCACTGTGCTATCACTGTGGCTACACATAACACTACTTTTAATTAGGAAAAATTCATGGGTAATTTTAATGACATCCAACTTCTGTTGTGATTGGTGAAGAGTTTATTTTGAACACTACTCTTTTACCAAATGTACCATCTACTCAGATGTCTCAGGTACTAAACTCACCTTGTTTTGCAAAAGACAACTTTAGAAGTTACAGTGTTTGGTAAGCCCATCAGATCATAAAATAGACAATCAGAAAATATTTTGAGAATTATTAAAAACTGTACATATAGGTTCTAAGACAGTTAATGAATATTTTATACACATATACAAAAATAAATATTTCAAGCAATTATAATCAATGAAATGCTGTTTAGAAATAGAGCTATATTGAGATTGCTGCCAAGCTCCATTGCAAGGGTTTCAGCCTAACCATCAGCTGTGACTTTTGAGACCAACCCAGTCTGGAAGCATCTACAGAAGCTGTATAAGAGGAGGTGAGCTGAAAATGCCCACAGAGGGTGAAATCAGATTCGTTTTCGCTTCATGGCTGCACACATCTTCTAGCCAATGAACCCCACCATAACACGTAGAGAGAAAAAAAATCACAAGAGTGACAATGGGGAAACAATGCAAGCCAACACGAGGCTAAGAGAATAAAGATGGCAGCTCTGATCACCCGAAAATTGCCAACCACCTAGTTAGCCTCTCAGATAAATGAGTTTGGAGAAAAAATATGGAGGATGTTCATGAACTGAAAGAAAGCAGAGATCGAATTGAACATACCACAAATATCAAGATGATATGGAAATAGAAATCAAAAAACTCCAAACTGAAATAGCAGGTCTGAAAAACTCAGTAGATGAAAACCTCAATATAAAGAACCACCCCTCATTAGACAGGAGCTGAAGAGGAATTAGTTAGCTGTAAGATGAGATGCATAACAACTCCATACAACAGAAATAGAGAAATATTGGGCCCCAGTGACAGCACAGTGGTAGGGCATTTGCTTGAACTTAGCCAATCCAGTTCTGACTAGGATTCAATTACCCTTATTCTATGTGGTTCCAGAGCCTACCAGAGGTGATTTCTGAGCCAGGAGTAGCCTTAAGCACCTGTTTGGTGTGACCAAAAAAAAAAAAAAAAACCAAAAAACATAAAAAAGTTATATGGTTTCATTAAAAATACATGAACTAAATCAGTATTAGCACATATAATAATGGAATTTTGCAAAAATTAATTTTAGCCTAAAATAAATTATATTTATATTTAAATTAACTATTAATTTAATAATATTAGTAATAGGTTAACATGTTGGTTATTATTATCTGATTATTGTAATCTATGGCTTTATGTTGTGGTAGAAAACACTATCTAAATGGAAGAATAAGTTCCAGTTTAATGACTCTTTTATGTGCCCTTTGGAAATTATTAACACAGTACTAACACCATTCCCCCTCTCATCTATAGTGCAAACATATTTAAGAATATATTATTTTGGGGTTATGGTGGTGGTGCAAGCAGTAGGGGACCTGCCTTGTGCATGCTAGCCTAGGACGAACAGTGGTTTGATCCCCCAGCATCCCATATGGTCTCCAAGCCAGGAGTGATTTCTGAGTGCATAACCAGGAGAAACCTCTAAGTGTCACTGGGTATAGCCCAAAAAACAAAAAAATTAAATAAAAAAGAATATATTATTCTAATATTTTTATTTATGCTATATAATTTATGAATAAGCAAATATTCATTCTGTTGGACTTGCTCTTAATACAAAGGTAAAATTAAAGTATTGTGTTATTCAAGACCATTCTTTTAACAATAAAATTCCAATACGACTCTTTTAACAGTAAAATTCCAATATATTTCAATCATTTTATTTATATCCCCAAAGAATAAGAAAATAAATACCTACTAAAGTATGTGTTGTTAGTTGACCAGGCACAAAATCTGTTATCTTTCATCACCTGCCTTAGCAACTTAATAGCTACATGAAAATGAAGTAAAATTTTGATGCATAGTCTAGATTTCTCAACTTTTGACTAAAGAATTAGGTATTAGTACATGAAGTATGACTTCCATCTGTAATAATAGAATCACTAGGGAAATGTGAGCTAATTAGAGTATAACTGAAAAACGTTGGGCAATAGCCCATTAAATGTCACAACTTCAACAAATTCCGATTATCAAAAAACGTTAGTCTCTGGGAATATGTTCACATTATCATGTTATAGGACAGCTTATAGCTCCTGTCACCACTATTAACCCACCAAGTGATTGTTACTGCTGGTCTTGAGGGCTCAAAGTATTTAATGTGGCAACATAATATAGGCATCCATGTATTTTTTTCCATTTGAGTAAAGACATAAGTTAGATGATTTCAAAGCACTCATAATATGGTAAATCACACATACAGAAATAATTTAGTGAATTGTTTCCCTAACTGCAATTAAGAACTTTTCTTTTCAATGTGATATAGTTATCAGGCTATTTATCTTAAGAAAAAAAATACTATTCTGTGTTTATCTATACATGCTCATCCATTTTTATGAGTCTAGAAGGGAGGAAATGCCTCAATAGTTTAAAGGAAGAGAAAATTAAACTTTAAAATAAAGACAAATAAAAACTTGTATTATCATTAAATGTTATATAATTCACTAAGTCAAAAAAGTAGCTCTTTGAAAATGTATGTAGAAAATATTATCACTGTACCATAGTTGACCTGTAACAGCCTGAATGAAAAGTTTTTTTCTTTTTGTCACTCACTTTATTATATACTTTTATCAGAAAAGACAAAATAATATATACCAAATTCTCAGAACAAAATTTTTAAAATTGCCATTTGGGAAAATTTAATCATACTGGCCCACATCACTTAAATTATTGATATTGATATAACCAAATAAATTAACCTCAATGGGCAGGAAAGATGCAAGTTGATATCTATTTTAATATGAATAAAATAAAGATAAAGGAAGCTGTCCCAACTTTGTCGAATAATAAAAGGATCACAAATATCTATGAGAAAATTTCATATTATCTTTAATAAATAATACAAGAACCTTATGGCAAAACTGAATAACAAAAGCATCCAGGAAAAAAGGGTTGCACAGGATAAAAGGAAAGCAGAGGAAAGGCATTTAGCATTTGAAGAGTGTCTGATTAGGAAATGTCTGGAAGGATAAAAGTAACATTTTAAACACATCACAAAAGGTAAGTCAATAAAGTCAAAGTTTTCACATGCTCCAGGGTGTTACATTTTGAATGAATTGCTTTCTGCACTGCATTTTATATGAGTTAACAATGCTAAGAAAAATGTAGTTATGAAAAATATAACTATAGAAATTTCAAAATGGGGCCGGGAAGGTGGCGCTAGAGGTAAGGTGTCTGCCTTGCAAGCGCTAGCCAGGGAAGGACCGTGGTTCAATCCCCCGGCGTCCCACATGGTCCCCCCAAGCCAGGGGTGATTCCTGAACATTTAGCCAGGAGTACTTCTTAGCCAGGAGTAATCCCTGAGCATCAAACGGGTGTGGCCCACCCCCAAAAAAGATTTAAAAAAAAGAAATTTAAAAATAAGAATGATCAGTTAAAAACAATGTTAGCCTAATTAGAAAAACATAAATAATCTTAAAATAGGTCAAAATTTAGAATTATTTAAGAGATTGTCTTTATACTTATTTTCAAGAGTTTCTCAAGAAGAGGTTATAAAGAAAGTTCCAGGATGCATAAAATTTTTATTTTCAAACTTTTATATATAACATTATGTATTTTGCGTAGTATAAATTGAGGAAAAAAGGGAAATTATAGTAGAAGAAGGTACAGTTTTGGTTGAAAAGCCATGATATAAGCTTATAATTCTAAAAGGATTGAAGTGACAGAAGAGATAGGGTGGCAATTTATATGGTATACGTAAAATGGTCAACGTAGATTAATTTATTATTAAAGATAATAAACATTGTGCCAGAGTGGTAGTACAGAGGTAGGGCATTTGCCTTGCACATGGCTGACTTAGGACAGACTAGGTTCAATTCCTGGCATTCCATATGGACCCTCTACCCAGGAGCTATTTCTGAGTGCGGAGCCAGAAGTAAGTACTGAGTAGTGCTGAGTGTGACTCAGAAACCAAAAAAAAAAAAAAA
>PVKC010004828.1:0-34707 GCA_004027635.1 Crocidura indochinensis
GAAGAAATAAATTTATTTTGATTTAGTTAATTTATTTTGATTTATTTGATTTTATTTGGGAGCATACTCAGAGATGCTCAGAGGTTATTCCTGGTTCTGCACTCAGGCACTACTCCCTATGATGTTCAGGGTATACTTTGGGATGCCAGAGATAAAATCTGGATTTCCCAAGTGAAATATAAGAGATCTTCTCATTGTATTCCCTCCCCAGTCCTAAAATGACCACATTTCTGTATGTAAAATGCTTCACACAATAGCCAGCATGACAGAAACACTCACAAAGAAACATCACTCTAGGTGCTATATGGTTATTCAGGTAAATGGAGCTTGAAGTCCTGGCAATATAAAAGAAAATTAGCACAAAAAAAATAAAAATCTTTTGGCATAGCAGGTCTGGCTCACTGTACAACATATTTTTAATACCTATACCTTCTAAAAATTCTGGCTGTCATCTTAGAAATGAACAGAAAAAGGCATGGAGACATTGGAAGGGGAAACCAGGAGGACACTTTTGCAAAGATATGATGGTGATACCTAACATCCCACAAAAGAAAATAATCTGTCCATAACCCAGGAAAACCTAGGCACAATGTCTTCAACAATGGAAAGTTGCTCACAAAAATGAGACTGTTTCACAAAAACTGACAAAAAGAAAAATGATAATACAAGAAAAAGTGGGCAAGCAGGATCAAAACAAGAACCCTGAAGTGATCGAAGAATCAATGATTGACACTCAAGATGAATGATTTTTCTGAAGATTCTCACACAGCTCCTCAACAACCCACTGATTCCACTTAAGGAGAAATGTTCATCCACAGCCACCCCCTCCCCACTTCTGTGCTTAGGAAATGGGAGAAAGAAGAGACTCCAGTCCTCTGGCATTCAAACTGAGGGCTTGGGGTCTGGGAGATAGCATGGAGGTAAGGCGTTTGCCTTTCATGCAAAAGGTCATCGGTTCGAATCCCAGTGCCCCATATGGTCCCCCGTGCCTGCCAGGAGCAATTTCTGAGCATGGAGCTAGGAGTAACCCCTGAGCACTGCAGGGTGTGACCCAAAATCAAACTGAGGGCTTTAGGAGGTGGAGACTAAGCTGAGAGGGAGTTTGGTGCTCTTGACAAAGAGTCCTCAGAGGACAACCCAGTAGATTCTATCTCTGTCACCTGGGGTAATACCCATCTTTTATCACCTACTTTCTATGAGAAATGCAGCATGAAGTCCCCAGAACACATCAAAAGTGCTACTCCCTTAATTTTAAACTTCTACATATACATAACCATGAGCAAATTGTATTGCTTATACCCTTCTTGTGTGGGATCTCCTTACTGAAGAAGATATATCTGATATATATATATACATATATATCAGATCAGATTAGATCAGATTAAATCAGATATTTGTAATTACTTTTAGGAACTTAGAATAGCTGCCTGACACTGTTTTGGATGTTCAGTAAGTAGATTGACTTTTTCAATATCCAAAAGAACATAAAAAGAGGGAAATATTTTTAGATTTAAATGAAATCATGATATCCAAACTAACAATGAAAACTAAAATGGGTCTGTCATGTGGCGGGTTATGGGACAGAGTGGTGGCATGAATGCAACTCAAAACGCTGGTGGAGGGATGTTGACACTGGTTCACTGGTTGTTTAAATTGGCCTTGAAACATTGTAAGTCTAAAACTCAACTATGAAGAACTTTGTAAGTAACAAAGGTTTTGATAAAATATTAAGAAAATATAATTTAAAGTATTAAGTGGTTTACTAGTGGATGTGAGTGCTTGTCATTGTGGAGGCTAAGCTTCAGCAATTTCAGAAAAATGAGACACAGCACCCTTCAGCATGGTCTGATATTGGATGATTAACATTCATTTTATAGTTGAGTTCTGTAAGTGCCAGGAGTTGGCAATGGTTTCAGAACCTATGATGGTAAAAATTGATCAAATCCCAAACTAAAATGAATATTAGCCCATCCACAATCTAGAGTGTTAAAAAATCTTTTTATTATAGACTCAGATTCACTCATGAAGGCAAAAAGGTTTATAGGAAAGAGAATCTAAACACAAAGATAGCCAGAGGGTGATATCTGCTAAAATACAGGAGCTCTCTTAGATTACTAGGCAAGGAACTAAAGTTACTATATGGCATCAAAAAATCCAGAGGGTGATAGTGATATCTGGCTTGACAAGATATTAAGACTTAGGGCCGGGAAGCTAAAAAAAAAAAAAAAGAAAAAAAAGAAAAAAAAAAAAAAAAAGAAAGAAAAAGAAAAAAAAAGAAAGAAAGAAAGAAAGAAAGAAGAAAATGGAAGATCAGGTAGAACACTTAGGGCCCCAGAGGGCCAGGGCCTATGTTTTCCATGACTATTTTTCCCCTACCCCACCCTGTAGCCCACTGTAACTTCAGTGGCCTCTGATGTCACCAAGCCTTTAACATGGCCTGAGGGTTCTAGACTCATTTGCACTAGGCAATATTTGAGAGATTGATAATGATCATTTCACAAAAATTTACTTTGCCCATAGATCACTCTATGGGCTGGCCAGTCCTCTTGGGCACCTTCATAATTTTCTCCATTATTTTCATGATTTACCTCATGGTTTTCTTGCCCATATATTACAAATACCAGGTAAGGACAAGGGAGAGTTCCTGTGGATTTAGTAAAAGACCAGTGTCTAAGATGAAAACATCAGAGAAACATAGAGATTGGAAGTCTGAAGCAGGGTAGAATATTCTTTTCTCATTGACTAAGGGGCATAAATAAAGGGTCAAAGAAGAGTGAATTTCACCTCAAGTGCAGACTATTTGAGTGTTGTGGCTGGGTCTGAGAGAAAACTTCCATATGCAGTGCTGCTTGAGAATTAACTGTTTCTTTGGAGTCTCATCTCTGCAGAACACAAGCCACAGACCCATGTTGCGGGGGGTGGGGGAAGGGGGACAGGAGGGGGCTGACAACAGTTTTGAGCTGCTCAGGACAGTGGAATTGAGTTTCTGAGCATCTCAGTACAGGGGACCAGGGTCCTTGCTGAGGAAGTACAAGGATCAGGACCTTGTTCTATGAGTTTCCTTGTCAGATCTCTGCTGGCACCAAAGGTCTCTGAGGAGAATCAAATGGTTTTAGTATCTTTGTAAATAATCCAGGAAGAGACCTAACCCCAAGTTCACTGAAGTGGTCCTGCCATGCTCAGGTGAGGCTTCTTTGAGTAGCCCAGAGCCCCCACCTCACTCTCCCTTTTCTTCTTAGCAATGGAGCTAAGCCAAAGGCCTTACACTGAGGGGTAAGGAGTCTATTTCTGAGCCCTTAAAAGGGGTCCCTCCTTTCCTACTATCAAGTCCCAGGCCATGCACTCTGAGGATGTCAGTATAGACACCAACCCCAGAGAACCCAGGGCCCTGAGAGAAGCAACCGGTGGGAGGAAAGGCAGATCCTGAGGGACTTTGGGGAGTCCTGCTGACCCACCTCTGGCCATGAAGGATGGGCTGGGCAGTGGCTATTACCCTCCAGTGGGTCATGGGTAAATGTAACTTGAGCCTCGACTTAGCCACATACCCTGAGAGTAGATCACGGGTCGCCTGAGAGAAAATTGTGTCCTTGGGGCTCCCTGGGTGAGATAGAGACCCTGGAGATGATTGTACAGGTCTTTGCCCAGAAGTGGGAACCTCCGTGATTGTGTAGATTTGGGAAAACTGGGGTCTTAGGGCTGGACAGGGCCACCCTGTACCCCCGAAGAGAAGCTCAGCTGTCACCCCTGATGTACACTCTCATTCCTGTAGGGAGGATAACTTGTTTCTCTAGAGCAGGGAAGGACAAAACATGGAGGCAGCTGATGGGAGGGTAACTATTCTTCTCCTTCTCCTGTACCAATTCAGGGGTAAAGTTACAGGTAAAGTTACAAGTCATATCTGCCCAAGACTCCTCCCATAAATAGGTGGGTCTCAGGGTGGAGTTACAGTCCTCCTCACAAACCATCTACTCTGCCCCCCACAAGCACAGCTCCTGGATGCTGGTCAGTGCCCCCACATTATCCTGCTGCCCTTGAGGAATGTCTGTGGGTCTGTGAGAACGAAGATGGTCTTCAGGGATGTGGTCAGGAATAGCCTCACCTTTATGAAGAAGGGATGGGGAGTATTCTTATTAGTCACACAGAGAATACATAAGAGAATTCCCTCATTGTATAAATATCCACCTACCATGGACATCACTAGGATATGTATGTGTTGCCAGAGCTAAAGGACATTTTCCCAGTATTTCTGCAGTCCTAGATGCCTGGATGTGAAGGGTTATTCTGGGACCCACCTGTGGTTTGGGATGGGAAGACAAATAGCTACTTTTCTAAGAAAAATCTGCAGGGAAAGGACTCAACAATTAATTGGATGGCATTTTCTAGAGGGATTTGACTTTTTTCAAAAGTAGTTTCTGAGTGACTATTCTTAAACCAGGAAAGCAGGCAGCAACTGACTCAAAGGGCCACAACATGTGCTCTCTATGTGGGAGCCCAGTGTTCAGTGTGAGAAGAGGTAAACCACACACCTTACATTGCAGTTTTTCAACTGCCCCTCTAGTACCCCTAAAATTAAGAATAACAAAACCCAACCCAGAAGCTCACTCCAGCCTCTCTCATCCCCAAACTTTTAGATCCTTTACCATATGTATGCCCCAGACCTGACCACATTTGAATTCCAGCTTGCAGGAAGGAGATTCAGGGAATTCATCACGCAGTCTCAGTGTTTTTGCCTTTATTTCAGGGCACTGCCCTCTATCTGCCAGTTTACTTTCGAGCTCCCCTACCCTGGAATAACACAGCATCACCCTGACTTTGAGATATTATTCCCTAACTTTTCAGCATAAGTTTAAGCGTAGTTTAATTCCCAGCATTTTCCCCTGAGCACAGAGCCAGATGTAACTCCTGAATTCTACCAGCTGTGACCCAAGATAAGCAACAAATAAAGAAATTTTCACATGCTTAGAAATACTCTATGATAAAATATCATGACACACAAAATACATGATATTATATTGTTATATTCTGGCATAGTTTTATCACTATTGCTCAGAGTTAATTACTATAAACATTATATCCCAGGAACTATTGAATTGATTTGTACATCTAGAACAGAAGTCCAAAAAGGCTCTGAATACTTTGACATTAAATAATATATTTCTTTCCCATAAATATTAAAGATTATGTTCAAAGTATTTCAGAGAAACATTTATAGCCTTAAATCTGATTTTTTTTGTTTTTTTTGGGGGGGGGGCATCCCCATTGACGCTCAGGGGTTTCTCCTGGTTATGCGCTCAACATCAAGTTGATGTATTTCCTCATTTTCAAGATGTCTTCTCAAAACTGGCACAAGTCGGTGCCATAACAATATTAGAAACTTCCCAGGGGATCTTGGATCCTGGTGCTGTTGCAGGGATCTGTTCTATTTCTGGGATCCATGGTTCAGTTGCTGTCCAATCACATAGAGTCTAAGTTGGGTCAACATGACACATGTTCATGGTGTGAAGTGCCCCCATATTATAAAATATATTCGTTCTTATCTCCAGTAGATAAGAGCTTGTTTCTATACATAACCCCCCTTTTTTAGTATGTCTTTGCAAAAGGAAATGGTGCCATATTATATTCTGGTCTGCATTTGGGGGTAAGAATGATAAGCTGGGCCTGGAGAAATAGCACAGTGGCGTTTGCCTTGCAAGCAGCCAATCCAGGACCAAAGGTTCGAATCCCTGTATCCCATATGGTCCCCGTGCCTGCCAGGAGCTATTTCTGAGCAGAGAGCCAGGAGTAACCTCTGAGCACCACCGGGTGTGCCCAAAAAACAAAAACAAAAACAAACAAACAAAAAAAAAGAATGATAAGCTACACAATCTCAATGCCCTTGTTTTGACCTGAGTTTTTATTCCAGGCAAGACATTTTCTTCTTGATTTTTCATACCAACCAGAACCAAATCAGGTGGTTAAAAAAGAAAATAAATATATAGAGACATATATATATAAAATAGAAGAAATAAATAAAAATAAATTGTAAAAATGTAGTTAAAGAAAAAAGTGATGAAGTAGGTTACCTTTACTTTGGGAATAAACACACTAAGAGGTATTATTATAGAGATGTCATATATAATTAGTATAGAATAAAGGTAATATAGAAATATTAAACATACAAAGAAAATGCAGGTATTCTCATTAAGTCTTTTGAGATATTCTTGTGAGAGGTAGGATCCAGAGCACATTTTCATTACACACTGTGCTCTTGTTGAGTTTGAGAAATTATTTGCAGTAGTAAGGGATCAGGTAGTGTTCTTGAACTAAGAGTCCTTCTGGAGCTGAATATTTTCTTTAATTCCATTTGTATGGCTTCTTTCATCTTCTGTAAAAGTTCTTCTTTGAGTTGGTTATTTGTCCTTCTATAGTTTCTTGAACTCTGTGGCTAGTGATTTCTTGATTTCTATTCCCATGGCTTTCATTGCCACTTTTATGTCTTATGACTGTGTGTTTGGTGGATTTGGAAAGGTGCTAGGTATGTTCTCTATAACCCTGGTTGCTAGTGTCTTCCTTAGTTTACCCATATTTCTTTTCATTTGGTGATTTGGTATGAACTCTGCCTTCAGAGTTCAGCCCTCCTTTGTCACTTGTGGCATGGGGCTGCGTCCCTTCTCTGGAGTGCAATCCTAGGAGGGTATATGGCTGCGGTCACTGAGTTTTGACCCTGCCCTCAAGTCTCTTCCCTCACTTTACCTGCCAGAAGGCATAGGAGTCCTCCACCTTACCCAACCGCAATAAGGTTTCCAATATCTTCCCTTCTGATACTTGCAAGAAGGAACAGGGTTGCCCTCCAAGCTGTAGTCCCCAAGTGGCCACAATGGCAGCCTCCACACCAGTAGCCTGCAATCAAGCCTTCTCCCTATAGCTGAAAGAGGGTGCAGGAACACCCTCCAAGCAGTTCCCAAGCGCCTACAATGGCGGCCTCCATGCGGGTCAATTCTTTTTAAATTTTTTATCTATTCAATTTTAAATGATTTTCTCTATCTACTGAATTATTTTTAAGATTACTGAAATAAGAACTTTTCTTTAAGAATTACTTGTGATATATTTAAGGTTTTTATTTTGTTAGTAGTTTTGACTTCTCTGATTATAAAAATTTGTAGTTCAACTATTCTTCAGAAAAATAAAAAGTCCAAGGTAAGGGTGCTTCTCCAGGGACTCTCATCATAGGTAGTGTCTAGAATCAGGAAATAATTAGGACTGCAATTGTTTGACAGGGAAGTCACTCTTCCCAGATGGTAAAACTCAACCTTGGCAAAAAGGTTAGGTCAGTTATAAATTTAACTAGAGTGAATAGCTCATTCCTAATTCTAAAACATTAATATGCTTCCAAAGTTAAATGTTGAGTTTGTTAATTATATAGAGTTCTTAAAAAGCCAAGTTGTAGAATGCAATGTGAACTTTCCAGATTTCTGCTCACCTCAAACCTACTGGGACATTTTTACAGTATAAATTAAATCTTTAGTTATGCTACATTAACCAAGCACTATAAAATTAGGCATTTTCTTAATTAAAAATGTTGTGGTATAAGATATTTAATATCAAATTAATAAGCAATGAACAATCAACATCTAATGTATTCTGTTTGGGATAAGAATACAGTCTGTCCAACTTTTATAAATTAAAATATTAACATATTTGTGGAAGCTATTTTTTTTCAAATTTGGAAGGGTAAAAGATATGGGGGATGTAGAAAGGAAAGATAAATTCTCTAATTGCAGAGGAATTTAATACAGGACTAAGTTTCTGAATTTAAGATATTTTTGCATTCTTATAATTAATATTTGACTAACAGGATAAACTGTTATCAGTATTTAGGTATTTTTTGTTATTTTCTTCTTAATATATTTAAATATGTACTTTTAGGACTGATCTTCATTAATCTTATGTTTAAAAAGCAGAACTAGAAGTTTACAAATTAGATTCTTCATGTAAAGAATTAGTATTAAGAAATCAGGGAATAAATTCTGACATATCCTTATGAAAAGAAAGGTCTGCTGTTTTAAAGATGCAGTGGAATTATTACATTTATCTAGAACTTGGAAATTTGTAAGATAGAAGAATGAAAGAATGTAGTACATTATAATTTAAACAAATTAAGGCAGCCCGATCAGAGTTCAAGGACATATAGTGTTAGTGAATTTCCATTACTTCTTAGTACAGATCATTAGTGCTATCAGTTACTAAGTAGTTGTTGATTTTGATGCAGACTATTGTTTATTGTGAAGACAAGGCTTACAATGTTATGCAAGTTTTTTGGCAATGCAGTAAAATAGTATTTAACTTGAATTTTCTCTAAAAACTGAAGATAGTATTGATTGATTTCAGGTGATATGTTTATAAATCAGTTTGCTTCAATTTTATGAAACATGCTCATATTCTCATTAATTGAAATATAAAAACTACTATCTTTATACCTAGATATACAAAGTACTTACAAACAACAATAGAATTTTAAAGTTCCCTTCAAACAATGAAAGAAAATAAACACTTCTTTGAGAATGACCAAGAGGGCCAAAAAAAGCACATGAAATATGCTCAATATAACTTTGTTATTAAGAAGTAAAGCATATATCAAGATGTCAATGCTATATCTTATATGAGTGAGGATGACATATATAAAAAAATACTGGGAAAATTTGTGTTGGCAAGGATCTAGTGAAAAAGAAATTCACTGCTGATGGGAATGTTGTCTGGTCCAAACATTATGAAAAGATTATGAAGGATTCTCAGCAAACTCAGAATTGTGGTGCCATATGACCAGCAGTTTTACTTTGGGTGCTTATTCCTAGGATAGAAAAATACTTATTCAAGTAGATATAGGCACACACAATATTCATTGTGACACTCATTATAAATTTTAGAATCAACCAAGATTTCCAATGACAGATGAGTGGATCATGAGGATATAATATATAGGCACAAGAGAAAACTACACAGCTTTAAGGAATGATGAAATGATGCAATTCTCTGCTACATGAAAGGAATGGTAAGGTATCTTGTTAAATGAAGTAAGTCTGAAAAAAGGACAGGCACAGGATATCAATCATATGAAGTATACAGAATAACTGGGTAAGAGAATATAATATTTTAAAAGAGGGGTGTCTAAATCATCTCCCAAAGTATAGGAAGAAAGAAAAAAGTGGAAGGGAAATGAGGTAAAGATAGATGAGAAGTAATGGGTGGCAGAAGTCAAAAGTATTCAGTTATATCAGAATGAAATATTCAAATAGAGAATCAACAACACTGATATCATGGAACCCAAACTTTAATAACCAAACTTGAAATGTGCCAATCAAATCGCATATTGGTGGGGGAAAATGGGTTATCAGAGGGAACCTGAGAACATTGGTGAAGGGGAAAATGATATTGTTGTGTGGCCATTGCTGGAATTTGTTTGTTTGTTTGTGGGCACACCCAGCGACCCTCAGGGGTTATTCCTGGATCTGCGCTCAGAAATCGCTCCTGACTGTGGTTACCTTATGGGATGCCTGGGATAGAACCCGAATTTTTCCTGTGTCAGCCACGTGCTAGGCAAACACCCTACCAGAGTGCTACCACGCTGGCCCCAGTGCTGGGACATTATATGTCTGAAATTTAACTAGGAATAACTTTGTAAATCATGTTAATCTAATAAAATGAAAGGAACTAAAAATAACTGTGTTTGTGTGTATGATATATAAAAATACATCAATTTAGGAATTCAATTCTGAAATTCTGTTTTTCTGTGATATTTAAAGGTTCCATTTCTTTTCCAACATTTTGGTATATACTACCTTCTTTTTTAAATTAAAATATGTTTTTAATAACATTTTAACATGATCAAATAGCTATCATCTGATAAATTTTATTTTTAATTATTGCTATTATGAGATTAATATATAACTGAAATATATAAATGAATAAAACACACATTTATTTATAATCATATAATTATTTATATGATGTATATTTAAAATATATTAAAACTATTTAATAACATATCAAGTTATAATATAAATGGATTAAATTAGCATTACATATTTATGTTTTACATAGTTATATATAAATATGTTTCAATAAGAAATAAAATAATACTGATATAATTTAATAACACTTTATGCTCCCTTTTTAATAGTCAATGTTTTAAATACTTTATGAGATTATCCTAAGTTATCAAATAATACATACCATCTCTTTTTGGAAGAGATGTCATTAAGAAAATTTTTTCACTGGTGTTATTACTTTAGAAACAGAAGAGAAGGGGGCCGGGCGGTGGCGCTGCAGGTAAGGTGCCTGCCTTGCCTGCTCTAGCCTAGGATGGACCACGGTTCGATCCCCCGGTTCCCATATGGTCCCCCAAGCCAGGAGTGACTTCTGAGTGCATAGCCAGGAGTAACCCTTGAGCGTCACCAGGTGTGGCCCAAAAACCCAAAAAAAAAAAAAAAAAGAGAGGAGAAATCGTCTAGTTAATTGTTCCATTGCTTATTCATATTCTGTCTCCCTATCAGTAAGTGCTTGTTGGGTAAACCCAAGTACTCTGGAAACTTGTGCTTCCAGATACAACCTAAAAATAGAAAAGGAGAACTTAAGCAATGAGATAAGTTGTTTAATATATCAATAAACAATCCTTGAAATTCCTTTTTCTTGGCAATATTCTATATTATTAGGACCCATCATTTAAGTAATAGACTAAAATCTAAACCCATTAATTCTTTTTTTGGAACTCTGCTGATTGCATATATTTTTGTGATAGTGGAACTATTTATATCTGCACTCCTAATACACTAGTTAATCACTAGCTACATGAGACTATTGAGCACTTAAATGAGCTTAATCTAAGAATAAAATATGTTCAATCTAAGAAAAAAAATTTATATGATTTTACAAAATTTAAATTTAAACCATCGTATGTGATAGTAGTTTCTATATTCCCCAACAAGACTCTTATAATAATTTTTGAAGTAACAAGAGTACAAAGGATCAAAATGAATAAGGAAGAACAAGGTCAAAAGAAATTTTCTCCTTCAGACATTTAGCTCTTTCAAGGACTTCAAGTCTATTTAAAGTGATTCTGAGAGCTGCTAGATATATGAGTCCCTGAAATACATAATTAAGCTGTAAAACGGTCTTTTTACTGATAGGCAATCATGTTGATGTCGCAATTAATGCCTGAACTCCTTTTAATGTCCACATAGGGAAGAATAATTACAAAAAGTCATTAATTAATGTCTATTTACTATTCCATTGTCAAAAGTAATTGGCTGGAGTTAAGATGTTCTTCCTTGATTAATGAGCTTATAAATACAAGGCCAAGTCTTTGATGGCTACTTTATTTCTTGGACAAAATGCCTAAGGTTTGGATTACAATAGCACCAGTGAACAGCCCAAGGATATGTCCTTTCTTGAGCTTTGAATAACCAGGACACAATTCGGTATTGTATTGAGATTGATAGATTTGGGCATTCAACCAATGAGCTACCAAATATTGCTTTTGTCCAAAAATATCCCACCCTTATAAAAAAGAGCCTTTAATGAACTGGTACTTTTATTTTTAAAAATTTAATCAATTTATAACACTAGTTATGAAAAAAATATGGCATCCTCTGTGTTGTTTATGGCTATATAAGCTCACAGAATGATTTAATTTATATTAAATGAGTCCCAGGACATTACTCAGACACAGATTGGTTATTTATAAAATTATTTTCCTATATTTTGGGCAGTGATTGTATTCTTTTTCTGAGCTTCTTAAGTTCACTTTTCTATCACTTTATACAAATACCTTATTGTTTACAGCATATTTTGTGCCCCTGTATTTCAGATGATAATTTGAGCACTTGATAAGAGATAAAAACTGAATACTTAGCCCAGTAGTTTTATGTAAATGTATTGTATAAATGAGTAAATAATTGAGCAACTGAATCCTATAAAGATTTAAAGCACATTTCAATCTACTACATTTTATAGTTTTGTAATAAAAATAAAATTTAATAAATTATGACATATAATTTTATTATCATTCATATTATACTCCTCAATAAAATATAAGTATAATTTTATTTGTAATTACTTTAATGTTCCCAAATGCTATTGCTAAATATTTAACTTGTATCAATTATTTGTAGCTATTACTAATATTATCAGTGATTTGTAACATTGAAGTTGGATATGTATATAATATAGAATATATATATTTTACCTTATATATTTACCTTATATATTACCTTATATATTTACTTTATATATTTTGAAGGGTCCTCAAACTTTTTAAACAGGGGGCCAGTTCACTGTCCCTCAGATCGTTGGAGACCGGACTATAGTAAAAACAACAACTATGAACAAATTCCTATGCACACTGCATATATCTTATTTTGAAGTGAAGAAACAAAATGGGAACAAATACAATATGTGGCCCGCGGGCCGTAGTTTGAGGACCACTGTTAATCTAATAATTTTCGTTGTGTGTATCATAGTAATATTTGATAGTGATTATACAGGGGTTATAGAGATAGTGATTGAGGAAGGTGTTTATCTTTCATGTTTCTGACCCAGTTCCCAAAACTGTATATAGTTCCTGAGTACTATCAGGAATGATTCTGAACAGAGAAATTAAAATCTCAGCATCACTAGGTATGGCTTCCAAATTAAAAAGTATAATTATTCACTTGCCATCTTCTGTCCTTTAGAAATAACAAGGATAGCATAATCTGATATGAATAAAATTGAAATAAAAATATATTTATATTTATATTTAATGAATATAAAATGCATATAATATACTATGCATTTTGTTTTCTACTTTTCATATATGTCTGTGAACAGACATATGTCATATGTGTGTAATCATTTTGGGGGGGCACACCATGTGACATACAAGGGGTTACCACTGGCTATGTGCTCAGAAATTGCTCTTGTCTTGGGAGACCATGTGAGACACTGGGTATTTTACTTTGGTCCGTTCTAGGTCAGTTTTGCAAGGCAAATGGCATACCTTTGCACAACCACTCAGGCCTTGTGTGTATACTTTTAAACTGTACTTTTAAGATAGAGGACATCAAAAATAAATGTGAAAATAATTTTTAACATTCCCTGGGCTATTCTTAAAAATCAGCTTAGAGGTTTTAAAAGTCACAGGAATAAATAATTAGATATGTAAGAAACAGTTCAAGAGCAGTCTGTATGAGTATGATCTCTGAGTGAAAGCTGAGGTGAATCCTGAATGTATAGCAACTGGAGACTGTCAGCTAACTACATTCCACAGCAGGATTTCTGTGTTGAAGAGGTGTGAGTGATGCTCTCCCACAGAGACTGCAACCTTCAACTACCCTAACAAGATGTAGGGTAGAATGCCATATGGAAAGGCCTCCATGTATAATAATTTAATATCTAAACACAATAAAATATCCTGTTAAAATTGCCCTTAATAGGACTTAAGAGTCATAACCAAGGTCACATGTTTGCTTTCTGGTCTTTACAAAACTGTCTAAAATGAAACTATAAAATATTTGTATGATGAAAATAGAAAAATACAAACTGAATGCTAGATTATTTTAGATAAAAATTAATTTTATATCAGTTAATAGTTCTGCACTTATTTGAGAAGAGGTAATACTTTTATGACACAAGAATACATGGGCACCAACTGATAATAATAAAATCTATACAAATATTCATATATGTAGTTGTATAAAATGCTTAGGAAGGCAAGAGAAAAGTAATAGGTAAAGTATCTTGCATGAATAAATGAAGTTACATATAACAAAATAAAATATATAAAAAGAATATATTTTACATATGTGATTCAACTAATAGCATCACAAATAGGAAAGCCTAAAAATTAATATGTTCAGGTAATTTAATTTAGTTTTAGCTAAATGAACATAGATTCTAAAATAAACTTTTGCATAGTCCGATTTAAATATGACATAAATTTAAGAATTACAATATGAGGTGTTTTGTGGGTTTTTTGGGGAGGGGGGAGTTTGGGGACACACCTGGTAATGCTTAGGAGTTACTCCTTGCTCTGCACTCAGAAATTGCTCCTGGCCGGCTTGAAGGATCATATGGCATGCCAGGGATCAAACTTGGGTCCATTCCAGGTCGTCCACATGCAAGGCAAACGCCCTACTGCTGTGCTATCACTCAGCCTCCGGAATTACAATATGAGATAACACATGAATACTACAGTGGTTAAGACACTTGTCTTGTTTATGAATGGCAGTTTCAATCTCTGAATCCCCATTTGCTCCCCTGAGCTCCATCTGGAGTGATCCAAGATTGCTGAGCAAAGAGCGATCTCTGAGCATAGAGCCAGGAGTAGGCTTTAAATCAGCTAGGTTGGCTCCAAAACAAAATCAAATGTTACAAATATAAAACTTCACAGTTAATATTATCTAGGATTTTTTTGACAGAATAACCATAAGAAAACTTAAAATTCAGAGTATAAAAATTAAGATACAATGATTTAATATTTTTAACTAAAGAATATAATAAATTATGTTTTCAATGATCAAGAAAACAACATAAAAGGAAAGAGCTCTTAAAAATCTTGTCAGAAAAAGTATCAGCTCTAAATAGATAATCTTTCTAGGTATAAAGTGTATTTCTTTTCTTTTTTTAATATTTTATTAAAACACTTTGATTACGAACATGATTGTGCTTGGGTTTCAGTCATGTGAAGAGCACCCCCCATCACCAGTGCAAATTCCCAACACCAGCGTCCGGAATCTCCCTCCTTCCCACCCCACCCCTGCCTGTACTCTAGACAGCCTTTCTATTTTCCTCATACATTCTCATTGTTAGGATAGTTCACAATGTAGTTATTTCTCTAACTAAACTCATCACTTTTTGTGGTGAGTTTTATGAGGTGAGCTGTAACTTCCAGTCCTCCTCTCTTTTGTCTCTGAAAATTATTGTGTATTTCTTTTCAATAAAATAAACTAATGAATCAGGCACTTATTAAAAGTGTTATACAGAGAAACTGAAAAACTAAAAGTTAAATTTCATGAAGTAAATCCTTACACTTAAATGGGAAATGTACCCTTAATAGATATGAAATCACTGATAAAATATGAAGTTTTTGAAAAACAAAAATGATATATTGAAATAAAACGGTTTATATTTACTAAAATTACATAATATGCATATATCATTGAAAAATGAGAAGCATCAAATGCATAATAAACTGCCAATGGCAGTGTATTTGCACACCTGAGAGTACACTTAAGTAGAAATACAAAATCTCAAAGAATATTTAAATTTTTCTATCACATAGTAAAGTACTAAATTACTGCCACAGGAATACTATGAGTGGAAATTAAAGCTAGGTCTTTGAAAAATTATTGACAAATTATTAGTTAGACTCATAAAGAAAAGGAAATATAATAAACTGAATGAGAAAAGAAAGGTGAATGTCACAATAGATATTCAGAAGTTCAAAACATTCCCATGGATTATTTAAAAAAAATACAAAGGAAAGTCTGTCTAGAGTACAGGTGGGGGTGGGGTGGGATGGAGGGAGATTTGGGACATTGGTGGTGGGAATGTTGCACTGGTGAAGGGAGGTGTTCTTTACATATTTGAAACCTAATCACATTCACATTTGTAATCGAGATGTTTAAATAAAGATATTAATTATAAAAGCCACAAAACTAGAATACCTAGAAAAATGAACAAATAGCTGGAATTCTAATTTTTTCTCCCAAAAGAAATCTATCTCAGGTGAACTAAATGAGTTCCTAAGTATATAGTAAATTTAACCAGACCTTTAAAGAAATCACCTCCATTTCTTTTTCAGGTTTCTTAGAAAGTGAGGAATCTTCCCAAACAATTTTTATAAAAGAAAAAATTGCTCTGATTTAAAATATAGACAAAATAAAAAGATCTATAAACTTAGCATGGAAATACATGCTAAGTATAAAGGCAAAGATCCCTAACAAAACATTAATCATCTGAGTTCAGTGATACATCAAACAAATTATACACTATGACCAGGAAACTTTTCCTGGGAATAGAAGATTAGTTTAATATGCACAAGACAGTCCACATAATATGTTATATGCATAAGGATTATGACTATATCAATAGTTGCAGATAATGCATTTAAAAATAAATCCAACACCCATTTATCTCCAATCTGTTTAAAACATTTACCGTAAGGCCACAGTGAACATAATTTTCAATAATTAAAACTAAAAAGTATTCCACCTAATATTAGAAACAAAACAAGTCTGTTCAATCCCAATATACTTATTCAGTACAGTATTAAAAGTCTTTCCATAGTAAGTAGGCCGAGACCCAGTTCTAATGACATGAAAATTGGGAAATTAGTCAATTTCTCACTACTGCCAGATGATGCAATAACTACTTAAAATTCCCTATAGAAATTTACAAAGAAGCCTGGAGAAATAATAGAATTGTAACTATAGACATGAACCTCAAAATCAATGTGTAGAAATCCATGATTGTTCTTTTTTTTTTTTTATTTTTCTGGTACACTGGCAATATTCAGTTGCTCTTGGTTCTGCTCTCAGGAATTACTTCTGTTGGGGATAAGTTGACCATATTGGATGCCAGAAATCAAATTTAGCTCAGCCATGTGCAAGGCTAACATCCTAACCCCTGTTCTATCTGTTGTCCTAACACATGGTTCTTATATATGGAAATAAGAAAACAGAAGAGAAAAAAATTCCATTCACAGTTTTGCCTGAGAAAATCATGTATATGAGAATCAGCTTTACCAAAGAAAGACTTATTCAAAAATATTGCAAAGAATTATGAAAAGAAATATAAGGGTTTGTGATAAATTGAATAAGAAATAACCTCCCTGTTAATTAATTATAAGGATTATTATTGTTAAAATGACTACATTCTTCAAAACACTGTCTATTCAACACCTAGGAAAATAATGCAATGCCTAGAACAAAACCCTGCCATTTTAAAAGACATAATAAAATTACATTAAAATATATATGTACTATAAAAATTCCTGGATAGCAAAAAATAATAGGTTGAAAGGAAGAGATTTTTCTCTTTTCCCAACTTCAAACTGTACTACAAAGTTTCAGTAATCAAAATAATGTAATACTGGAACAAGACACTCTCAGAAGAAAATAATATAATCAGGCATCCAGAAATTTATTCTCAGGTATTTGGGCAGTCAATCCTCATGAAAAAAGCAAAGATTATGTTCTGTAGCGAGAAATAGCTCTTTTTTTTTTGTTTTGTTTTTTTGGGGGTCACACCCGGCAGTGCTCAGGGGTTACTCCTGGCTCCATGCTCAGAAATTACTCCTGGCAGGCATGGGGGACCATATGGGGCACCGGGATTCGAACCGATGACCTTTTGCATGAAAGGCAAACACCTTACCTCCATGCTAATCAAATTATGTTAGAAAATTGGTCATTCAGGGTCCGAGAGATAGCATGGAGGTAAGATGTTTGCCTTGCATGCAGAAGGTCCGTGATTCGAATACTGGCATCCATATGGTCCCCAGTACCTGGCAGGAGAGACTTCTGAGTGGAGAGCAGGAGTAACCTCCAACGCTGCCAGGAGTGGCCCAAAAAACAAACAAACAAACAAAAAAAGGATATTGGTTATTCACACGTAAAAAAAATGAATTCAAGCTCTTTTTTTAACTCTGCACAAAAGTAAAATCAAAATAAATTATATAACCCAATATCAAACCTCAAATCATATGTAATATTGAGAAAGTCATAGGTGAGACACTTCATAACATTGAATCTACAGGTATATTTAATGATTAAATATTGTTGGTGAAGAAAATGGAAGCAAAGGAGTAAGGGGAATATATTAAGCAGATGATTTTCTATACTGAGAAAGAAAGGATTAAAAAAAAGGCATCCACAGACTGCGAAAAGTATTTTTTTATTACTTTTTGGACAAAAGGTTGAAATCCAAAGTATATAAAAAGCTACTTCAATTTAAAAGAAAAATATCAACTCATAAAAAAATGGAGAAAATGGGTAAATATAAACTTCGTCAAAATCACGTACATGTGTCCAAAATGTGTATGTATTTATATGTAAATATATATAGGAAAGGGTCTACTTTACATATATTCAGGGAAATATGAATAATAATAACAATTAGTTATAACTTAACAAAAGTGAGGCTGTTAAACATCACAATAAAACAAAAACTATCAGTGTTGGCATGTTTGTGTAAAAATGTGATCATTCACTGCTACTGGGAATGTTGACCCTTTTGGATATAGGTAATTTACATAAAACTAGAAATTGAGTTTCCATATATCCTAGGAATTCTACCCCTTAATACTTATCCTAAGGGCCAAAATATATATTTAGAAAAGTAAGTACTCTGTGTTCATTGCAACATTATCCATAATATTTTGCTTTAGCCAGTTTGAAAACAGTTATTCTTTTCATACTCAAATTATATTTAAATTCCTGTTCTTTAGCCAAAATAATCACTTACTATTCCTTTTACCCACTCACAAAAATCCTATGTGCATTTGTTCAACATGGATTTTCCACTTCACACCCTTTAATTTTAACTACAATTTGCCAAATATTAATCCCATTAACAGAGGAGCAAACGATGATATTTTCTTCAATTATATTTTAGTATAGATGCTTCTGATGATAATATTAAGTAAGCTTCATTATTTCAAATTATATTATTTTAAATGGTTTGGAATAAAAATATTTTAACTGAATTGAATTTCAAGTATCACATTCATTTCCAACTCTTATTTTAGATTTAAAAAAATAAAGAGAAAAATTAAACAAATATTTCAAATATTAGACAATAAAAATTATCATACTTTGTTATGCATACTGTTTATTGTTATTCATACTGTTTGCACCGTTGTTATGCATATTGTTAAATATATGAGAAATTAAATCTGAGTATTTAATTTACTGAATTTGAGCACAATATATAAAATTACTAATTACTAAATACTGTTATTAATTTTATATCAATAATTTTATTTGTAAAAAGAGGAAAATATATGTGCATTAAAAATAAGTGAACCAATTTTCTAAGAAGGAAAGATCAGGGAATTTTTAATCTATAATGCCAAAATTATATCATTATAAATGTAGTGAATCTGAATGTAGAGAAAAAATGTTCACGACACTTACTTTGAATAATGAGAATGAAAATGTCAGTTCTCTTAAAATTTATCTAAAATTAATACAAGACCATCAGAAGATGCATTTCATGTTGAAATTACATAAAATGTCCTGAAAGATCATGCAAAAATAAATGCCCATAATAAAAAGAAAATTTATTTACAGATTAAAAGACCTTGGTTTTTCATGTATTAGAGCAATAAAATTTTATAATCAAATCAATATATAATTACTATAGGAATAGATATATATCAGGGAAACAGAATTTAAGATAAAAGTATTTGTCTAGGTTGTTATTCAAGTCCTTGCTTTTGATAGAATGTTTCTCCTTTCTTTTATTTTTATTTTATTTTTTTTTTTTTGAACACACCCAGCAGCACTCAGGGGTTCCTTCTGGCTCTGTGCTCAGAAATCGCTCCTGACAGGCCTGGGTGACCGGACCGTATGGGATGCCAGAATTCAAGCCAATGACCTTCTGCATGAAAGGCAAATTCCTTATTACCTCCATGCTATCTCTCTGGCCCTTCTCCTTTCTTATCTCTATGTTTCTTTGCTAATTTTTCACTCTTGAGAAGCCTCTGTTTTCTCTTGAGCAATTTTCTCCTATTATTCTCTTTCTATCTTTATAAGAAAGTCACATTCAACAAAAATTACCTTGTTTCACACACACTGTGTATATGGGTATCAGTAGTTAGATGAAAAATAAATTTTATTAATAAATAACTTACTGTTAGTCTTTTTTGGCTGCTAAATAAAAACAAATTTTATAGTATTTTTATAAATAATAAGAAAAAATACATCAAAGTATTTGTGTGATTATTGCAAAAGTATTCTGTCTAAAATTGTTCACATGAATGGTACATTTCATTTCAAATGCTACATTTCATTTCATATATTACGCAAATCAGTGACATTTTTATTTGTAATAATAAAAACACCATGATTACAACATGTTTGTAGTTGGGTTTTAGTTATATAAAAAGAACACTCCCGCCCTTCACCAGTGCAACTGTCATCACCAATGCTCCCTATATCCCTATCCCTCCTCCCCCCACTGACTGTATAGAGAGAGGCATTTTACTTCTTTTTTTTTTTTTTGGGTCACACCCTGAAGTGCTCAGGGGTTACTCCTGACTCCATGCTCAGAAATTGCTCCTGGCAGGCACAGGGAACCATATGGGGCACTAGGATTCGAACTGATGACATTTTGCATGAAAGGCAAACGCCTTACCTCCATTCTATCTCCCGGGCCCCCATTCTACTTCTTTTACTCACTATCATTGTCATGATAGTAGGGTGAAAGTGTCTTTTACATTACACACTTACCACTACAACCCTGCCAATTTTGTAGTAACTATGTAGTTTTTTTCTCTTACTGCACTCAAAACATGTGACCCACCAGGGACCCCGACCAGTGGGTAAAGCTGGGGACCGTGTCAGTAATTTGCAGTTCTTGAAGAGGAATCTGACCTGAAATAGAAGAGGGACTGGGAAATAAAGAGACTCGAGACGAAGGTTCTGATCAGGAGTCCATTTAATGAAGGGAAAAATAGACCTTTTATAGACAATGCAAAACAAAGAGAGTAGGGGCGAGGCGCAGTAGGAATGGCTGTAACTTCCACAGGAACATCTTGATTTTCCAAGGTTAATAAGATTATCATCAGTCAAGAGATCCACATTATCTTTGAGCAACAGAATACAACATCTAATCTCAGCTTGGACCTTTTGACCCCTGTCTTTACAAGGAGATCTTGGAGCCTAATGGTTAACACCCAGTTCCAAGATATGGGATTAGTTCCTATTTCTTTAGGTCCAAGGGCAGAAGGTCGCAATCTGCTAGCATGCAGCTTGTCACTAGACACTTTTGGCTCAGACCTTCAGAGACTCCATTTTGATTAGTGAGAGGGCTTTTTAGTTATGCCAAGCAGTCCCCAACAAAAACAAAGCCTACTGACTTCATATTGGAAACTAGTCATTGAAGAAAAAATAAGTGCTTAGTAAAGTATTGCTAATAACATAAACTTTCACAAAGTGGTCACTGTGCAAGATAATACTCAAAGCGTAGAACAAAATAAAGTGAATACATAAGAAAACATAAGTGTGTGGTAGAACATGACAATATAGATATTCACTGAGATAAAAGAACAAGTGCTGTCTTGGATAAATTTGTATGACTATTGTCAAAAAGAAGCACGATATAAAGGAAAATTATTTTATGATTCCATATACTTAAAAGACAAAGGGGAAGAATAAAAGCTAGATATCAGATGATGTTGTGAGATAATTTCAGTAAGGGTTGCCCTGCTACTCCCAGCACTGGAAAGGCAGAATAACACCATGTTCTGGGCTTCATAATTGAATTATAGAACAAGTCAACAAGAAATAAAAGACATATGATAAAGGAAAACAAAACAAATAGGATGACTGAGAGGAAGAAAATAGAAAACAAAACAAGACTAAACAAAAAGCACAGAGAGGAGGCTAGTGATTATTCAGTAGTCAACCAGAACTAATAACATCGCTTATACTTTGTTATGGCAGAGGAGTTGGCTGAATATCAGAGGTTATGTCCTCAATCTCCCAGATCATTTTTTTTCGAGCATCACCCTATCCCCCAAGACAAAAAATCATGGAAAAAAAATATTAGCTTATTCTATGTCTGGCTATCAGCAAGATGTAGCTTGAAGAGAAGAAAAAGAATAAGTAGACTGTTGAATTAAATATTAATTATGGAGTCCTGGATGGTTGTGGATGATGGTGAGATGGATGGAGGGTGGTAAGATCTTTCTCTGCTAGTCCAGGCCATGCACCTGCAACCCTCTTCAGGGGGAGGTCTCAGGGTGGTGGCAAGGAAAGGATCCACAGGCAGTTATGTTTCAGGAGACAACAACTTTATTAAGGCCCTAGCCACCATGTGTGGCCCCTAAGCTTTTAACCTTTTAAGCCTGCTCCATTAGTAGCCCTGCATTCAAACTTGTCTCTACCAGTCGCCTCTCTTGCTGAAAACCTCTCTCCCCTAACTCCCACTCAGTCTCCCCACTCTATTCTCCTGGTGAGCAAAACAGGAAGCCAAAGACCCCTTCCCAGATGTGGGCGGGCAGGTCTTCTTCTCAAGGTGAGCAAAAAAGGAAGTTGGGGGAGGGGAGTAACAGTAGACAAGGAAAATTCAGTTATTCAAAACTTCTGAATACAATATGATTCATATATAAAACACGTGTGTTGACACTAAAACAGACCATGCATTAAATACCAGTCTTTTCAGCATGAAAAAGGCAAAAAAATGGGACCGGAGAGATAGCATTAAGGTAAGGCATTTGCCTTTCATGCAGAAGGTCATTGGTTTGAATCCCGGCATCCCATATGGTCCCCTGAGCCAGCCAGGAGTGATTTCTGAGCATGGAGCCAGGAATAACCCCTGTGCGCAGCCCGGTCTGACCCCAAAAAACCAAAACAAAAGCAAGCAAAGAAACAAACAAAAGCAGAAAAATAGTATGAAGATTTTAATCATCATAGAGATAACAGAATATCAGCTTATGTACTGCTAAAATATTTCATCAATTATATATGTTTTGCTTTTCAAATATTTAAAGATCGATTTATTTCAACTATATATAAATATTTTATTAGATGGATATAGTGAAAAACCTACTGTCTTTGAAATATCATGATATATATAACATTTCTTTAAAAATTACAATTACAAAAATTAATCAAGAACAAATAGTGTACAGCTAAAATACTGAAACCCTATGAAGAAATGCTTTAATTTTTAATGCCAATTGTACATAGTAATGATGATTTTGTAATTAATAAAATAATCATCACACTAATATATAAATATGACTTTATTTTTTTTTTGGTTTTTGGGTCACACCCGGCAGTGCTCAGGAGTAACTCCTGGCTCCATGCTCAGAAATTGCTCCTGGCAGACATGGGGGACCATATGGGGCACCGGGATTCGAACCGATGACCTTTTGCATGAAAGGCAAATACCTTACCTCCATGCTATCTCCCGGGCCCCAAATATGACTTTATTATATAAAGAATATTTATATCATGATGTCTTACCTTGTAGTTTAGGATGTCACAATTTAATCAGTTTTTGATAGATAAATAAGCGCCACTAGCATTGCTTATGAATATTATGTATATATTATTGGTAATATAATTAACAATAAGTCACTGTTCTACTACAAATGAATAATAAAGAATCAGAATATTCAGGACTTATGCTGAATATTATTAATATTATTATTTATGAAAATTTGATATAAGTAAACAATAATCTATTTTTCCTACTGCAAATTAATAGTATAGAGTGACAGAATATTCAAGGCTTACTCTCTTGTATTCTTCCATTAAAAAATACCATGCCAACCTTATATAGAGTTTCTAAAAATAAATAACCTGCATTATAAAGTATTTGTCATCTCTGGAATATTCCAGCCTTTTGTAATGCCCTGTATCATTTCTTGAGGGACTCATATACTTCATTTTAATAAAGAAGATTTATGTACTTATATGCAGTGGGACTATAAATACAGAGTATGGAGAGAAAGATCTTACAATTTCCATAGAAATCAAATTTTACTATATATGTATGTACATTTGTATTATATACTTGGAAGGATATTCTCTATGACTGCCAAAATTCCTTTCTTAACATATATAAAAATGTTACCTTTACAAGTAAATCCTATCTTAATTTCATGGTAGTTACTGGATATATCGATTCTGCTGCCCAAATTAAAAATTTCTGAGAGATTGACTAAAGTTGATGTTTCATTCTACTACTATCCTGATGTGTAATTTTAAAGAGAAAGAGATTTTTATATATTCGGAGAGGCAAGTGTATTAACATGACTGATGAAATGAAAAGTAAGGCTATGGGAAGAATAGTTCTCTAGAATGTTTAAACCTAGCATTACCATTAACCACACATGTGTTTAGGGACCAGACTGATGATTCTAGAGGTGAGTTTTTCCTGACACTGCACTGTCTCCTGAACATTCTTAGAAACAATGTTTTAAATGGAGCTAGGAGTAGTATCAAGTCTCACTAAATAATTCCCTCAAAATAAAACCAAAAGAACAAAGAATAAAATATCTAGATTTAAGTAAGTCCTTTAGCACCTTGAGTCATTTCTTTATTATTTAAATAAGACTGAATAAATGATGTTTTTACTGAGTTTGGTTAAATGAAAAATAGGGTCTCTTAATATGTTAATGGAAGCACCTAGCCAAATCTTTTTAGTCAATGCTAATAATTTAATGAGCATCATGTTTCTAATTGCAAAATAACACATTAAATAAAACAGTTTGAAGGCTTAATTCCAAATTGCCCATATCAGTTTCACTCTTGAGGTTTGTTTTTAATATTTTGTTGATAGTTTTGAGACATCACTATATATATAAAATTAATTAAATAGAGTTGAATATATAATATTGGCAGAAATATATGTTTCCATAGTTGAGTAGAAAGACAATTATTTTCCATTATAAATTTAACACAGTTTTTCACAAAGTAGTGTTCTGGTATTATAAAAATTATGCAAGAGATAATTTCCTCAAAACATACAAAATAATGAAGTTAATTTACTGAAACTTTGTATTTAACAACTTTTAAATATAGCCTTGTATTTACTTTTGTTATACAATCTATTTTCTATTATATTATACCAGCATATTTACAAAAATGAATTTTATATTTAATTAATTAAAATGCCTTTAATGTATTTTGAAAAACACATAAAATATGTTTGAATTTTTTTCTTGAAAATTGTATAACTGTAGAATTGTAGAACTATATCTATTCACTACCTATATGAATGATAGAAATATGTCTTGGTTGGTTCCAAAGAAGTATTAAGAGGCATATTGAATGTTTAAGAATATAGCCGGAGAGATAGCACGGAGGCAAGGCATTTGCCTTGCATGCATAAGGTCGGTGGTTCGAATCCTGACATCCCATATGATCCCCCAGCCTGCCAGGAGCAATTGCTGAGCATAGAGTCAGGAGGAACCTCTGAGCGCTGCCGGGTGTGACCCAAAAACTAAAAAAAAAAAAGACTATAGATTATTATATATATTATCATTTATTTTCCTGGCTTTTTAGAAAGTGGCTGAAGCCCAGAGGTGACTGTTAGCAAAGTAACTTATTTTATTTACACCAATTTGAAATAACTTGGTATGGCAAGTAGCTTTACAGAACTCCCTCATGCATCCAAATCCAGTATCTAGAATGTGCTCATTATATAATGAATATTGTTCAGTTTTCTGAAGCCTGTTATTTTTAGCATCTCCCATCTTTAAGAGTTTGGACTAAGACATAGTAGATGGTAGAAAAAAAATGAAATTGATTCTTGAGAACTACAACCTTCCAAACAAGACTGGGGAATGAGATAGACTTCAATAAGCCAACTCCATTCTGCAAAATGCTGAGGCCAGAAATGGGCAAAACATAGCACTCCTGTGGTGTGCAAATTTCATCTCTTTTCTGCTCTTTTAAATCTTACTTAATCAAGAACCCTAAATGAAACAATAGAGAATTGTTTTTTTATGAAATGGATTTTTCTTTTTATTTAATTAGTTAATTTATTTTTTGGTGTTTGGTTTTGGGGGCATACTTGTTGACACTCAGGGGTTACTCTTGGTTATGCGCTTAGAAATCACTCTTGGCTTGGTGGACATATGGGATGCAGGGGGATAGAACCACGGTCCATACTTGGACAACCACGTGGAAAGCAAATGCCCTACTACTGTGCCGTCTCTCCAGCTCTGATGGATTTTCCTTTATATGAAAATACTGTGCAAAGAAAATTAATTTCATGAGAAATTAATAAAGCTCAAACAAAATGAGACATGACTACAATTGTGTTCTTCATGTAAACAGGAAACTAACTTACCTTTCTTCTCAGTCATCTGGATATTGGATGAAGGATACAGAGAATGTGCATTTCTTTTATGTTTATTATAAATTTTCAATATTTAACAAGTATTTAGATACATTTTTAATGTCAAACAAGAATTTTTTATTATTGTCAAGATATGCAAAAACTAATAAAATGTTATTAGATCTTGGGCCAAACTGGTTATTTCAGTTGTAATTTTAAAAACTATTTTAATAACAGTTGCAATGTCAGAAGGCAGATATTAATGTTATTTGTTCTTTGTAACAGAAATAAGAAAATCTGAAGTAAATATAGTATAGAGAAGAGTGGTAAACTTGTAGGAAGAATTTCTGGCAAAGTAATGGTTAATTTTTCATTCTAATACTATTAAGACAGTTTGTTGCTGTTTTGGTTTTAGACGTGTGGGGATCACACTAAACTGTACCAAGAGTTAATGTCAACTGGGATCTTAAACTGACAGACACCTGGCTCTGCTCAAAGAATCATGCAGTTTCAGGAATTAAAGTTGAGCTTCTCTATGTAAAACATGCCCTCTATCTAGTTCTTTGTTATCTCCTGGGACCAAAGTCACTGTCAATTTCATAAACAAGTAAAGATATTCTTATTTACTAAACCAAGAAATTTGTCTTGTAGAATATAGATAGTGTGGTAGGGTGGATAGCTGCGACTTGCTCTAGTAGAGAAATACCGGATGTAAAATGTTGCCTTTTTCACAGAGGAAGATAAACTGGAGCACATTTTTAGTGGTGATTCTAAATTTACTGATGGATTAAATGTAGGAAAGTGGAGAATCAGTCATGCTAGCTTCAGGGATAATATGATATTGACAAGAAGTTAGCATGTTGATTAAGAGACAGTTATGAAATTCACTTTTATAAGAAAAGCAAGAACTTTTCAGGGATAATATATTGACAAGAAGTTAGCATGTTGATTAACTAAGAGACAGTTATGAAATTCACTTTTATAAGAAAAGCAAGAGCTTTTTAATAAAAGTGTGTTATATTTTCATTTTCATTCTACTTAAAAATGAATGAACTACAAATGTCGTACACTCTGATCTGTCTTACTGGTCACTATTTGTATATCAAGACATATTCTGTCTTCTTTGCATCAACCAGAATTTCTTTCATGTGTCATTTTCCATCTCCCCACCTTTCAGACTTATCAGTTAAGATACAATCTCATTTTACTCAGGTGACCTTTCCACTGTTCTTTTTTTTTCTTTTGGTTTTATTTATTTTAGAGCTACACCCAGCAGGCACTTAACCTTACTACTGGCTCTGTGCTCAGATATCACTTCTAGCAAGCTCAGAGAATCGGATGCAGGGGACCTAACTCCTCAGCCACATGCAAGGCAAACACCATACTCACTGTGCTCTTGCTCTGTCACCTCTTTAATTATTATTATTTTTTTTGTGGTTTTTGGGTCACACCCAGCAGTGCTCAGGGGTTACTCCTGGCTCCATGCTCAGAAATTGCTCCTGGCAGGCACGGGGGACCATATGGGGCACCGGGATTCGAACCGATGACCTTTTGCATAAAAGGCAAACGCCTTACCTCCATGCTATCTCCCGGGCCCCTAATTTATTAACTACATACATATTATTTAGGGTCACACCAGGCAGCGCTCATGGGTTACCCGTGACTCTATGCTCAGAAATCGCTCCTAGCAGGCTTGGCGACCATATGAGATGCTGGGATTTGAACCACCGACCTTCTGCATGTGAGGCAAACGCCCTACCTCCATGCTATCTGTCCGGCCCAAAAAATATTTTCTTTACTTCTTTATTTAGACGCTGACTTTGTTAGTTTTCTCCCTTCATTACATATTGCTCATTTAAAAGGCATGGTTTCCTATTGGTGCTATCTGTAAAATAGTTTTAATTATTATGATAAAAGATACTGTGATGTCTACTAAAACCACAATGCAATCAATGACCTCATACACTTTAATATACATTACATACTGTGTTTAGGATAGTGTTTTAATATACATTACATTCTGTGTTTAGGATAGGATTATTTTTAGATCACTGAAAAAAAGTGAGGCTTGATATTGTATAATTCTATCCATATGAACTCACATAGTAATTCACATTGTGGTTGTTCTTTCAACTGTCAGAATTAAATATCGACATATATTAGTTGCAAAGTAAATTATCCTAGACGTTAATATTTGATTCAAATATCACATATATATGTTCTGTAGAACTGTGAACTGAAGATAAAGATGTGAGAAGGGAATAGAGCTTGAGATAATAATTGAGGGATGGAACTTATTGCTCTGGTTGTGGAAATGGTGTAACTAAAGGTATTACAGAATAACAGCAAGGCTGTTAAGATAATTCAGGGATAAAGCACTTACAGTGTATCTAGCTGACTCTGTTTTAATTCTAGTACATTAATTTTACTCATACAGTAATTCTGTAAAGTAATGTCATAGAATTATAAGGTAAGATAACAGTAAACACTGACTAAAACAATGCATATATTAAACCAAATATTGTTTAAAATTACATATGAAGTCTAAGATTTATTTTTGTAAATCTAAGTTTTATTTTTCTACTTCTACTTTGGGGAAGTTTGGGCTATACTTAGAGTGCTCAGGCCTTTCTCTGGATCTTTGCTCAGTGATCCCACCTAGTAGAGCTTGAGGTTTCATATGTGGTGTTGAGGATCAAACTAGGTTGACATGTGTAAGGCAAGTTCTTTAGCCCTTGTAATATTGCTTAGTCAGAAATTAGATATTTTGTGGAAGGAGTGGTTTTGGTCTTGGGGCTATATGCAGCTTTATTGAGGAATACTTCCTGGTGGTTCTCAGTGGATGGACCATATGTCATGCTAGATGTCAAAAATACAAAGGTTTTGGGGCCCGGGAGATAGCACGGAGGTAAGGCGTTTGCCTTTCATGCAAAAGGTCATCGGTTCAAATCCTGGTGCCCCATATGGTCCCCCGTGCCTGCCAGGAGCAATTTCTGAGCATGGAGCCAGGAGTAACCCCTGAGCACTGCCGGGTGTGACCCAAAAACCAAAAACAAACAAAAAAAAATACAAAGGTTTTGTGAAATGTACCTTATCTGCTACACTATCTCTCTGGTTGCTTTATTTTACCCATTATTAAAATGTTGTTTACTCCATGATTTCCTATATTTGTTTGGTTGTTTATATTTTTCTATATTTATTTCATGCAATTTTGATAAATGTAAAAATATTACAAAAAAGCTTTAATATGTCTATTTATTTTCTTCTGGTCCATGTTTTTGTATTCTCATTTCTCATGCAAATAAGTGTATTTCTTATATTATGTGTATGATGTAGTGTAATGCAAATAAGTGTATATCTTATATTATGTGTATGATGTAGTGTAAATGTCCTTTAGATTCTATTTAATACATGACCTTAACATAATAAGTATTTTAATCCTTCAAAATTTAATCCACAGAGAACATCTAATTACATCTGAAAAATAATTTAAAATGAGTGACCTTTTTACTATAATTGCATATTGTACATTTTTAATTAAAAATTAATATAAAACCTGTGAACACAGATAATCATTTTAAAATATCAGAACATATTCAAATGAATTTAGTTTACTTTTTAATCAATGAATATTTTCTGTTCATTAATGAAAATTTTATAAACTGTGTAAAATATATTTTGTGAGAAATCATTTTGTCATTGTAGAATTAGAGATGCAATACTTAGTCTTAAATGATGAAAAAACATGCTAATTCATCAAAAATAATACTCCTAGCATGAAGTAACAATACAGGATACAATTTTTCTTTTGCCTCAGATGCACATTATATGAAGGTTTATGCCTCAGTATTTTTTGACCAACCAATGTGCTAAATAACACAGATAAAATATTTTATATATTTGTGTGCATGCACTTAAAATATTAAGCATGACTATTGTAACACCTTATACAAGTATATGTAAATTTGTGTATCATATTGTAGAATTTATAATATAATGAATATAATCAATATAAAGTAATTAAATAAGTAATTTTCTTAGCATAAAACTATTTAGTAGGAGTATATAGCAATTGAAATAAAATGTAAAATTATTCTATGTTAGAATTTTAGGTAAATTATAAAATAATTATATTTAATACATTTAAATATAGCAACACTAGATTAACTAGATTTTAAAGCAGTGATTTTCTATCTTTGAAATAAAATGATTATTTTAGGAAGGTTAAAAATTTCACACATTCTAAAATGGTAGACATACGTAATTTAAGTCACTTAAATTTCAAATTAATACTAAAGTTTTAAAAAGTTATAGCTAAATAAAATAGAAAAATGCAACTTGAACATATTGAATCAATATTCATACCTTACTATAATCTGCACTATCAGATTATCTTCATGGTTGAATTTCCAAATAATAGTATATTTGTTTTATGATTTCTAATGGAATTTATGTACAAGATAAGGTAAAATAAACAATACAATATCTTCTTAAAAGTGAAAACAGATATTGAGAGACAGTTTAACTCAATTGTGTTTCATTTCTGTCACCCTCTGGTCCCAAGAGCACTGACAGAATCAACTGGCAGATCTGGGAATAAGCCTTCAGTATGGACAGGCATGACCCAATAAATGAATAAATGAGAAAGAGATAGAGTAAAGAAAGATTAACATTATTAAAAAGATCATCTTGGCTAAGCTATAAAGTCTTTGCCAAATGACAAATTCATAAGAAACCAATGATAATCCTATAATATTTTGCATATTAAAGAAGTAACATTTTTGTTTACAAACATACTTTTATTTTTACTCAATAATTTTCATCTTTATTAAACAATTGGTAGCTTACTAACATTTCATACACAAAAATAACAGATCTGACCTTTTCAAAATGTTAGAAATTAGCCAGTCAGTTAGCAAATATGAACTTTGAATTTTTTTGTAGGGGGGGAGGTTTGAGGGAGTTGAACCACACCCAATGACGCTCAGGGTTTACTCCTGGTTATGCACTCAAAAATCACTTCTGAGGGCCAGAGTGGTGGTGCAAGCGGTAAGGTGCTTGCCTTGCACTCGCTAACGTAGGATGGACCACGGTTCCATCCCCCTGCATTCTATATGGTCCCCCAATGCAGGAGCACATAGCCAGGAGTAACCCCTGAGCATCACCAGGTGTAGCCAAAAAAATAACAAAAATAAAGAAATCTCTCTTGGCTTGGGCGACCATATGGTACGTGGGACCTGGAGCATGGTCAGTCCTAGATAGGCTGTGTGCAAGGCAAATGAGTGTCCTACCACTGTGCCTGGCCCCTGATTGTTTTGTTTCTGATGTTTTGGAAAAGATATAACATGAAGTGCTTAGAATCCACTCAGAAATATATGCTTAGGTGTTCTCTTGGTGGTATGCAGTAAATATGGTTCTATATGAAGAGGAAAAAATAAAATGACCCTGTAATTTTGAGGCCACTCAACAATCTGAATTATAATTTATGCTTAAAAAAGTTTAAAATTTTGGTAGAAGTTGAAAAATCTTACATATATCTGTATATATATGTGTTGTGAGCATATATGTGCTTATATATTTTGTATGTATATGTGTGTGAAAATATATAAATATCCTTAACTTAATGTGTAAATTAAGCATATATAATTTTGTACATGAGAAAAATGTCAGGGAAAACAATCTATTTATCTTACATAAAATAGATGTAAGAATGTATGGATGTAATGTGAAAAATAAAAAAATGTAAATACCACAGATCTTGATAGTAGTTACAAATATTCATTGACAAAATGAAGTTGTGAGCCATAATCTCTACAGTGAGTCCCAACTGTTGTTATTTTTAAAACCAGGTAGGAAAGCAGAAAATTACTGATGATGTAGAAAAACTCAAAGAGAAGCTTAGTGATGGTCAGAGATGTTAATACTTAAACATGAAGAGACTATGAGAGTGAAAAATAGCTTCTGTATGAATAAACAAAGGAACACATTTAAGTAGAGAATTGACTGCAATAGTTTCCACAGCAGGGGATTTGGAGGCAAGTATTATTGAGTCAAAATAAGTAAAACCTCAGGCCTTTAAAAATATATCCACATCTTGAATTCCTTTAGATCATAAGTGAAGTGCTAATTGGCTTTTATCATGATTGAAACATTAAAGTCTATGACACTTTTCTTCAATTCATCCTCTTTATCTGTCAGTTGTCAAGTAAATTATGGTTTTAAACATATTCCCACTAATTTCTTTTCTTTATTCTATTGATATCCTAATTATCTCTGGGTCAATTGATGTGAAAATTCAACATACTCTCACATTCCACTTCCCTCCTCCACTGCTCTCATGACTGTTTTTCCCTCATTAGAGTGTAGCTGAGAAGGACAAGATGACACTGTAGCAAGCAAGAACTATCTGAATTATATAACCCTGTAAAACATGCAAATTCTCTCAGTTCTCCAACATTGCCACAGAGATCACTTTCGTTCTTCAAACATTTAATGCTTCAAATGAACACCACATTTTTTCACATGCTAATATATATATATATATATATATAATATGCTCTCAGTTTTTCTCCATGATTTGTCAAAAGTATTCATAAAACACACATATGAAATATAATTTCTTCATAAACTAATTATGGAGCTACCTACATGGTAGTCTTGTAAAATAAGCAACATTAAAACTTTGAAGACAATATCTGAGAAAATAATTGAGTTATTAAAAATAATTATAAATACATACATAAAAGATGCACCATTTATTGACTATACATTAACATATATAAACCATATAAAATATGTTATAATTATATATGTACAGAAAGGCACAGTCATTTAGAACTTATTTTCTTTGTCTAAGACTAATGTGACTGTTTTCTCAACTTATTATTAGATATTTCATTCACACTTTCTATTTTGACTTTGATGAAACTTTTGTATTGAATTTTGGACCAGTGATGCTAAGATTTTTGTTATAGAGGAAATGTTATTCATTTTGTTATCACATACTTGAATAAGTTATAAAAGTTTTGTGGCTTCATAAGTTAAAAAAATCTCTTGGGGCCGGGTGGTGGCGCTGGAGGTAAGGTGCCTGTCTTGCCTGCGCTAGCCTAGGATGGACCTTGGTTCGATCCCCCGGTTCCCCATATGGTACCCTAAGCCAGGAGTGACTTCTGAGCACATAACCAGGAGCAACCCTTGAGCGTCACCGGGTGTGGCCCAAAAACCAAAAAAATAATCTCTTTACATATTGTTTTTTAAAATAATTTTATTGAAAAGAAAACATCAGCAAAGAAATAAGGCATATCAATTGTACCAATTGTTTTAAGATACAAAGCAAATGATAAGCTTTATTCCTAATAAGACTTAGGAAATACATATTAATATTTGTTCAATTTTCAATTTTCTATGCTATTGTGTTCTCACAGCTACATATTATAACCTTAAAATTTAAATTAGAGTAATGACATTTAATCTATCATATTGTAATAAGGTTTACTTGTACTGTGGTAACTGAAGAAAATCTGAAAAAATATAAACCAATTTAAATCATACTGACAAATATTTAATTAGTCTGGTATTATTAATACACTAAATGGGGTATTTATAATTATAAAAGTCTACAAATAGTATTAGAAGTGAACAGTATAATGAAGAAACATTAAAATGTTTGTGGCTGGCATTTTGATGGGAAAGGAAAGATGAGATAACAAGTTTATATATGTTCAACATTTCTTTCTCTTTTTTTTAAAAGTTAGCAAATCAAGGGAAGAAAGATAGAGAAAGAGATAGTATGATTAAGTCAGCTAAAATACTTGCTATAGATGCAGCTTGCAGCTAACCTATGTTTGATCCCCTACTCTCTATATAGTTCCTGAAGATACACCAGCAGTGTTCTTGGGGAACAGAGGCAGAAGTAAACCCTGAGCACTTCCAAGGCTTGCCCAGAAACCAAAAAGAAAAAATATACATATATATATATATGATATTATAAAATATAAATAATATTAAATGTAATAAAATATATAATAATCTGAATTTTAAATAATTGATTAGGCCTAAAATTTAACTTACTGAAATATAAAATTAAACATTAACTTGCAAATGAATATTTTTTCTTCTTTCTCTCCACTAAAGATGGAATGCAAGTTTCATAAGGTTTCATATACTTAGGAAAAACATTATGCTACTAAACTAGATTCCAGGTGCAGGATTTACATTTGTTTTGTTTTGGGGCTACACCTGACAAAGCTCAGGGGTTGCTTTTTGTTCTGCACTCAAGAATAAGTCCTGGTTGGTGATCAAGGGACCAGTGCTAGGTTTCAACAATGGGTCAGAGGCATGCAAGGGAAGCACCTTACCCGCTGTACTATTGCTTTGGCACTACATTTATATTTGAAGTGAAATTTTAATAGAATATTAAATTCTAATTAAAAGTAGTTTTACACCTAACTTTATTATGAAACATCATGTATAGACTAGTTATCAGATGATCTTTAATTATGAGATGATTTTATTTCTGTCTTATGCATGAGATATAGAATTCCCTAGTATATTTGGAGAAAGGTAAATTTATTGTAGAGAATGAGATAATGCTTTATTAGGAATAATATTGAAACCTCATCTGTTAAAAGGAGAAGGTAGAATTTAGAGAAAAACATATTTCCAGTATGTAAAAAA
>PVKC010004829.1:0-34738 GCA_004027635.1 Crocidura indochinensis
AAAAAAAAAGGCTAGCACAGTGGCAGCCGATCCAGGACCAAAGGTGACTGGTTCAAATCCCAGTGTCCCATATGGTCCCCCGTGCCTGCCAGGAGCAATTTCTGAGCAGACACCCAGGAATAACCCCTGAGCACCGCGGGTGTGGCCCAAAAACCGGAAAAAAAAAAAAAAGGCATTTATGTAGGGGCCGGAGAGATAGCATGGCGATGTGTTTTTGCCTTGCATGCTGAAGGTCAGTGGTTCTAATCCCGGCATCCCATATATTCCCCCAAGCCCACCTGGAGCGATTTCTGAGCACAGAGTCAGGAGTAACCCCCAAGCTGCAGGGTGTGACCCTCCCCCAAACAAAAAAAAGAGCTTATACCTAAAGACCAACACTTGCTTTCTACTGCTACACATACAAGACAACATAAAGGCTGGAGAGATAGTACAGCAGTGGGGTCCTTGTAATGTGAGTAACCTGGGCTTGATCCCTGACATGGCACAAGGTCCTCAAGTCATGCCAGGAGTAATCCTTGAGGACAGAACCAAAAGTATCCTGAGTACTCAAGCCTCAGTATCCAGGGCCATAAATATAATGAAACCCCAATATTCTGACAAGTTATATATGTATTATATATGTTCAAGGTAGTCAAGGGGGAGAAATTATTTGGTTTAAAGACTAGGTTACTAGGGGCTGGCGCAATAGCGTAGCAGTAGGGCATTTGCCTTGTACGCAGCTCATCTGGCCTAAGGACTGACCACAGTTCGATCCCCTGGTGTCCCCATGTCCCATATGGTCCCCCCTAGCCAGGAGCGATTTCTGAGTGTATAGCCAGGAGTAACCCTGAGCAGCACTTGGTGTGGCTCCAAAACAAAAACAAAACAAAACAAAACAATTAGGATAGTAACAGTAAGTTTTTTTTGTTTGTGCAGGCTCGGGGGACCATATGGAGTGCTGTGCTGGGAACTGAACCTGGGTCTGTCCTGGGTCATCAGTGTGCAAGGCAAACACCCTACGGCTGTGCTATCACTCTGGCCCTTTATAGTTACTTTTTTTTTTTTTTTTTGGTTTTTGGGTCACACCCGGCAGTGCTCAGGGGTTACTCCTGGCTTCATGCTCAGAAATTGCTCCTGGCAGGCACGGGGGACCATATGGGGCACTGGGATTCGAACCGATGACCTTTTGCATGAAAGGCAAACGCCTTATCTCCATGCTATCTCCCGGGCCCCATATAGTTACATTTTTATTTGGAAGTAAATTCCTAAAATTAAGAGTCTTTCATGGGGGCTAAAGAAATAGCATGCCTTGTATGCAGGTCAGTGGTTCGAATTCCAGCATCCCATATGGTCCCCTGTGCCTGCCAGGAGCGATTTCTGAGCAGAGAGCCAGGAATGACCTCTGAGCATCACCGGGTGTGGCCCAACCCCCCCCCCCAACAACAACAACAACAACAACAAAAAATCAAGAGTCTTTCATTTACCTCCCTAGTAGGAACACATTTTCCCTTTATCAGTGTGGCTGGGTCACATTTTACCTTGAAACATGTTAGCTGCAGCCAAAACTCCTGTTCTTGTCACTCCCTGGGATAAAAAAGGCTCAATTTTGCTTCTCCAGAACCCTCTAAGCTGCCTACACAACTACGAGATCTTCCAATGCTGGGAGAGTATTGAAAGAAAGGAATGGGAATGATAGTGCTTTCCAGAGCAACAGCACAGTGAGTAGGGAGCTTGCCTTGAATGCTGCAGACCTGGGTTCAATTCCCAGCATCTCATAGGGTCCCTGAACCTGCCAGGAGTGATTTCTTAGTACAAAACTTCAAATAAGTTCTGTGTACCAATGGGTGTGGCCTCCATATCAAACTGTTCCATTTTAAATATGTGCACAAGGACCACAATGTAAAATTTTCTATGCTGTGGTGATGAAGGGAATCACAAAAGTCTTAAATAATAATTAAGTTCACTTTTCAGTTTTCTAACTATGAAAACTTATTATTAATAAGAGAACCAGATGCAGAATTATGATATCAATCAAGGATTCTTAAGCTTTTCACTCAAAAAACCTTTTAGAAGAGAAAAATTGAGATTCTATGCATAAAGTATGGATCAAACATTTACTGCTAAGCCATAAATTCACTTCGTCATAAATATGTGTGAGTGTGATGGATTCCCATATTCAACCCTAACGATTCACAGTTTAAAAAGCAAGGATCTTGGGGCCCGGGAGATAGCATGGAGGTAAGGCGTTTGCCTTTCATGCAAAAGGTCATCGGTTCGAATCCCGGTGCCCCATATGGTCCCCTGTGCCTGCCAGGAGCAATTTCTGAGCATGGAGCCAGGAGTAACCCCTGAGCACTGCCAGGTGTGATCCAAAAACAAAACCAAAAAAAAAAAAAAAAAAAAAAAAAAAAAAAAAAAAAAAAAAAAAAAAAAAAAAAAAAAAAAAAAAAAAAAAAAAAAAAAAAAAAAAAAAAAAAAAAAAAAAAAAAAAAAAAAAAAAAAAAAAAAAAAAAAAAGCAAGGATCTAATGCAACTGTCTTAAAATAGAGAGATAATCCTGATTATCTTGGTGGACCTGACTTGATCCTAAACCTTAGAGCCTTTTCCCCAGTTGCTCTAAGTAGTAAAGAAATGTGCTGTAGCAAGCTGGGAAACAATTCATATCCACAGATTCCTATGAAGGACTTCAAAGTCCTAGAAACTGAGAGCTAGAAGGGAAATGATTCCTATGAAGGACTTCAAAGTCCTAGAAACTGAGAGCTAGAAGGGAAATGAAAGCCTTGATTCTGCATCTATTCAATTCTTTCAACAACTTGTATGAGAAGAACCCAGATCCCAGAGAAAAAGTTCAGTGCTGGTCAATAGTTTGATTTTAGCAGAGAATGGAGCAGGGAATCACATCCACACTGACGCTTGGTAGTCTTCTGTACTACAGAAAGATAATGCAGCTATCTGTTTTCGCCACTAAACAAGTGATAAATTGTCATGGAGTACATAACTACTGTAAAAATTTTCAAGCCCTTAAGAATGTCACAATCACTAAGAGCAGAGTGCTGATTGTTGGCCATGTCTCTACTATATTCTTATTCAGTACCCTACAAGACACTTTGGAAGACTCAAGAGAATTAAGCTGTTGTTTACAGCATAAAGCACTCTATTAAGATGAAACTGTCATTAATTCAATTAAAATCAAGCATAATTTTCTGTTCTTTACTTCTGCCTTAGTTTCATACTGTTATAGCAAACTGCCTCACACAGTGGCTTCAATGATACCAGCTCTGAGTTTTCCAGTTTTACAGATCAGGAAGTTGGACAAGAGTCTCAGCAGTGGACACTTTCTCGGAAGTTCGTAGGGTCTGATTTTCTTGCTCTTTTATCTGCAGAGCAGATTTGAGTTACAGGACTGCGAATCTCGCTTTTTTCCTGGACTGTCAGCTGAGTCAGTCCCAATTTCTGAGGTTGCGCCCCCGTCCCCACTCTACTTTTCCTGTATTTTCAGATCCAGCAAAGCCTCAAGGGTTCAAACCAGTGGACCCAGCCAGAAAAGATTTTTCTACCTCTCAGAACTAACATGCACCCTCCCAGATGATCTCTAACAACTGTGGCATTGGTAGGTCCATATTTCTCAGCTACAAAAATCTCTTTTTGCCAAGTCAAGTAACACTTCAAACCCACCAATTTCTGGGGACATTTTCAGGACAGAAGGATGTATACATACATACGTATAAATATATAGTCTGCTTTCCACATTACCATTTTCCTTTCCTCCAATTTTTTTATGTTTGTTTTTGAGGTATACCCAGTGGGGCTCACTCAGGTGTAACTCCTAGCAGGCTCGGGGGGAACATATGAGATGCTGGGGATTGAACCTGGGTCTGCTACGTGCAAGACAAACTCTTTACCCACTTTGCTATAAAAGCTCTGACCCATCCTCCAATTATTTACTTTTGCCTTGCAAGTCTTCAACCTGGACTTGATTCTTGAGGGTAGTCAACATAAAGCCTGGTAAAGATAAAGTTTGGTATATGGCCCCAAAACCTCCACACTATTATAATAGACTATATATATATATATGTATATATATATACATACATATATATATCATCCTCCTACAAATAAACGAAATAAAGCATGTGGTGCATCAAAATCTAAAATTCTTATGGCAAGAATATTAAGAAAAGCAATCAGAAAAGCAATGTTTGGGGATTGATCAAAAGCTCTAACCTTTAAACAGATCATCTAATTTCATTGAATATTTACTTCTGTCATTGGTCACTGAAATATGGTGAAGAAACAGAACTAACAAACAAAAAATAAATACATAAGCAAGGGTGTTGGTCCAAGCCAGGGTATCTTTTTAGAGAGGGAAGTGGTTTCATAGGTGAAGTCAAGTAAAAGTTGGCCTTTGCTTGTTTTAGGGCTTTCCCTACCCACTTCCAGCTGAACCACTCCTGAGCCTCCAGCTGCTAGGAAGACTCAGACTAAAGCTTAAATTTACCTACTCAAAAGCTCCACCCCTTAAAGCTAACTGCTTTTCCCAGGCAGTATAAAAGGAGCTACCATAATAATCTCTGCTCTAGACAGTGATGCAGTGCTTGCAGACTACTGAAACGACAATTGCACTAAAGAAGGCAGTTATACAGAGTAGGGGGGAGGAGACAAAAATGACTCAAGAAGCTTTCAAAGGGTTTCTTCAGTGGAGAAGAAAGTGGTTTTGGTAGGTGGGAAGGAAGCAAGAGCCAAAGCCCAAAATCAGAGATACAGGATGGCAGGCTTCAAGTGTCAGGATATAGATTAGTAGGGAAAGGCTAGATGGGAGACAAGAGCATCTTTCATATTCAACGGGAAATTTAAATTCTATCTTAAGGGTACAAAGAATTGACCCAAGTTTTGGTTTTGGGCTATACAGGTGGTGTTCAGGGCTTACTCCTGAAGGGGCCCAGGATCAAACCTGAGCTAGCCATAATTTGAGTTTTTAAAGAAAGAATCCTCAAATGTTAAGATAATCCTCAAACTCTTTTTGACAAAAAAGAATTATGGGCTAGCCATATCTGTTTAGGATTTTAAAGAAAATTCTCAGATATTAAGTCATTCCTGAAATATTCTCGTATTCTCTGAATCCTGTAAGAGTGATCCCTGAGTACAGAGCCAGATTTACTCTGAGCACTGCTGGGTGTGCCCCCAGTGGAAATATTTTTCCAAAGTTCAAATTAAAAGAAACAAATAACTGATTACTAGGTTTAATCTAGTATCATTAGTTGTGGTTTCAATGTCAGGTCATTCAACCTCTAGGTCCTTTCCAAAGTTTGTTATTTCTTGATCCCTTGTTATCTGGGAATAACCCAGTTGCCCCTTTCTGGAGTTTAAAAAGTCTAGCATCATCATATATTCCCATATTTTTTTTGGGGGGCCACACCCATTTGATGCTCAGGGGTTACTCCTGGCTAAGTGCTCAGAAATCGCCCCTGGCTTGGGGGGACCATGGGGGAATGCCGGGGGGGATAGAACTGCAGTCCTTCCTTGGCCAGCACTTGCAAGGCAGACACCTTACCTCTAGCGCCACCTCACCAGCCCCATATATTCCCATATTTTACATACACGTATGTATCTAGTCATTTCTTTAAGTAGATAGGTTGAGTACTGGTTAGGAACAAAGAAGACTTTGGAGAGACCAGATCATCACTAACCAGCAATACTCAGGGCTTATCCTGATTCTGGAGCCCAGGGATCACTTCCAGCAGTGCATAAGGGACCATATGTGAGGCAGGAGATTGAAACCTGATTGACCTTTTGCAAGGAAAGTACCTGCTATACTACTGCTCCAGCTCTGAAATCATTTTCATAGATAAGAAACTACTCATACGAAAGATACTTATTTGGTTGCTAAAAGGAAGAAAATAAAATATATTTAAATGCTATTGCAATGCCAAATATTTAATGTATCTCAGTAAAAGACAATTTTTAGGCCACACCCAGTGTTGCTCAGGGGCAGTTCCGGAACAGTGAGTTAGGAGTCTCTGGGGTCTCTAGCATGTAAAGCAGATGGAGTCCTTACAGCTATTTCCCTGGGCATAAAGGGTTCCCTGAACCCAATTTCCACTCCCTCCTCCTCCTTTCAAGCCTTTTATGATGAGTAAACTGAATCCAATGGCTGGAAGACTAGGATTGTCTTTGAAATACATTCTTCAGTTTTTCCAAGTTCTCCTAGGCTGAATCCTCTTTAATCATCATAATAGCGGTTTAGAAATGCATGAGAGCTAAACAACTTAATCTCTTAAGATCTCCCAGCTAGGGGCACAGCAGTGGAGTGTTTGCATTGCATATGGGTTTGATCCCCAGGGTCCTATATGGTCCCCCAGGGCTTGCCAGGAGTGACTTCTGAGAGTAGAACCAGGAGTAACCCCCGGAGCATCATAGGCTATGGTCCAAAACCAATATATATGTATCTCCTAGCTGGGAGACTGATCTCAGACCCAAGATTTATAGGAGTCATCCGGATGATTTTTTGGGAAATAATGGCCATCTCTTCCTGAAAGCGTCTAAACAGGTGATCTTGAAAAGTTTACAAGAACTCAGTTTTAGTATTAGTTTTCAAAGGTCATTAGTAACTAAATCCCAATAAAACAATGTTTCTTAGGCACACATTTAATTCAACACTTAAAGTACTTAAATTAGGAACCTTTCTTTCCTAGGGTTTCAAATGTCCTCTGTAACTCTTCTTATAAATAAAATCTCAACTTTGGGGCTGGAACTATATATAGCACAGCAGGTAGGGCACCTGCTTTACCAGGTCAGAGGCCTAACTTGCTATATAAGCCCCAAGCACTGCCAGGAGTAATTCCTGAGCACAGTCATGAATAACTCAAGTATTTATTTGCCAGGTTAGGCCCCCAAAACCAACCCACCCAAAACTGCCCCCCAATCTTTTATGTATCACAAAGGCATTTCATTAACTTCATCTGTTAATTTTAGATTTGTTTATGTTATTAGCGGTATTCATATGAATAGCATCTTTTTTCGGGGGAGGGTTTGGGTCATGCCCGACAGTGCTCAGGGATTACTCCTGGCTCTGCCCTTAGAAATCGCTCCTGACAGCACGGGGGGTGGGGGGGGGCGCATATGGGATGCTGGAAATAGAACTGGGATCCATCCAGGATTGGGCACGTGCAAGGCAAATGCCCTACCGCTGTGCTATTTCTCCGGCCCTTCATATGAATATCATCTTAACACAAAGAGCACCAACTGTACTTTTTTTTTCTTTTATTGCTTTTTGGGCCACACCTGGCATTGCTCAGGGGTTAATCCTGGCTTTGTGCTCAGTAACTGCTCCTAGCAGGTTCAAGGGACCATATAGGATGCCAGGAATCAAACCCGGGTCAGTCCTAAGTCAGTCCTAGATCTGCTGCATGCAAGGCAAACACCTCACCGCTGTTGTATCACTCTGGCCCCTCGACTTTTTTTTTTAAACAAAAACTCTAAATACAACTTGAAGTTGAATGATTCCTTAGGCAAGATATGGAAACTAAAATAATGTTTTTAATCTAATAATTAAGTATCAAACTATTTCTCTAGCAATTTTATTGACATTAAGAATGAAAAGAGAGGAAGCCGGGAGGTGGCGCAGGAGGTAAGGTGCCTGCTGCCTTGCCTCGGACGGACCACGGTTCGATCCCCCGGTTCCCATATGGTCCCCCGTGCCTGCCAGGAGCGACTTCTGAGCGCATAGCCAGGAGTAACCCCTGAGCGTCACTGGGTGTGGCCCCCCCCCCCCAAAAAAAAGAATGAAAAGAGGGGGCCCGGGAGATAGCATGGAGGTAAGGCATTTGCCTTTCATGCAAAAGGTCTTCAGTTCGAATCCCGGTGCCCCATATGGTCCCCGTGCCTGCCAGGAGCAATTTCTGAGCATGGAGTCAGGAGTAACCCCTGAGCACTGCTGGGTGTGATCCAAAAACCACACACACACACACACACACAAAAAAAAGAATGAAAAGATGGGACCAGAGCTATAGCACAGTGGTAGGGTGTCTGCCTTGCATGCGTCCAACCCTGGATGGACCACAGTTCAATTCCCAGCATCACATATGGACCCGAGAGCCTGCCAGGATCGATTTCTGAGTGTAGAACTCATGAGTAATCCCTGAGCACCACTGGGTGTGATCCAAAAACCAAAAACAAACAAAAAAGGGACTTAAGATTTGGTTCTGAGCTATTTGTATCAAAGCCAACAAGCACTGATAGGATTTTGTACATGTCCATGTTCATATTCTCATACAGAAACTGATCTGCTTTTTTTTTAGCACAGGCAGTGGGCAGTACCTATTTACATTTATGGGTCACATCTAGTGGTGCTCAGGAGTCACTCCTGGAGGTACTTGGAGTAATCATATGGGTGCCATGGATTGAACTGGGGTTGACCCTGTGCAAGGCAAAGGACTTACCCTCTATACTTATGCCTGGGCTACTAGAATACACTTTTTTATTTGTTTTGTCTTTGTCACACCCAGCTGTGCTCAAGGATTACTCCTGGTGGTAGTTGGAGGATGGGTGGGAATTATCCCATGGGGCCAAAGCCCTAGGAGCTGTATTTTTTTGGCCCCTACAATACTTTTTCCTGTATTGATTCTTTGGGGTGGAGTTAAGGATTATTTTTGTTATTTTTGGAAGGGTGACACTGGGTTGTGCTTAAGAGTTTACTCAGGGAGGGTCCCGAGAGATAGCATGGAGGTAAGGCGTTTGCCTTTCATGCAAAAGGTCATCGGTTCGAATCCCGGTGCCCCATATGGTCCCCCGTGCCTGCCAGGAGCAATTTCTGAGCATGGAGCCAGGAGTAACCCCTGAGTACTGCCGGGTGTGACCCAAAAACCAAAAAAAAAAGTTTACTCAGGGATCACTCCAGGTGGAACAGGCGACTGTATTATTGTTCTGGCCTTCTATTATTTCTTTAGTGTGCTTATTTTACCACTTACTAAGACAGCCTTGCCTTAGTAAGTTATTATTATTAGAGACCCTAGGTAAATTATTTACATATCCAAATCCGCTCCCTTACTTGTAAAAATATAAATAGATCATGAGATGAAACACTTAAATGTTTAAGAAAATAACTACTAAATTCAATCCCTTGCACTGCAAAAATAGGTGAATACAATTTAAAATAGATATTTAAAAACATTTAGAGATTTGATTGGCTTTCATTTTTTTTGAGTGTGTGTTTTGGGCCACACCCTGTTGTGTTCAGGGATCACTACTGGTAGACTCAGGGGACCATGTGGGGTACTGAGAATGGAACCCTGGTCAGTCACACAGAAGGCAAATGACTTACCTGCTGTTACTTTCAACACCTTGATTATTGGTTTACTTAAGGTAAAATATATTTAGATTGTGGAAAAACAGGCATAGATATCATAAATTCTACACAAAACTGAAAGGAGGCCTGTTGGAAACAATCAAATGGCAAGAGAAATTTTGATTCCCTGTGCAAGATTTTAGAAAATCTGGACAAATTCCAGAATATAAAAGCTACTGATATAGAAGATCACCTAGGTCAACATCATTACAAGAGTGAGCCTACAATTAATTATAAACTATCTACTCAAAAGAGAGCATTCTCAACTTGTCTTATTTTCCTATTGAATTCATAGGAATACAGATGACTTCCCTAAATAAACAAGAATATTTTAAGTTGAAGCAAAATTAATTTAAAAATATACCTCCCCCTCCCTTTTAATTTAGACAAGATAAAATTAAATTTTTTGTGTGTTTTTTTTTTTTCTTTTTGGGGGGGACCACACCCGGTGATGCTCAGGAGTTACTCCTGGCTCTGCGCTCAGAAATCGCTCCTGGCTTGGAGGACCATGTGGGATGCCGGGGATTGAACCTGCATCCATTCTGGGTCAGCCACGTGCAAGGAAAAAGCCTTACCACAATGTGCTACCACTCTGGCCCAAGATGGATATATTTTAAAAGGTTTACCTTAATAGGACTTTCACTATTATTGAAACATAAAAAAAAGTCCGTAAATTAAGGCTAAAAAGTCACACAAGTTACTAACTAGGAATGTATAAATTTGGTTCATGATCTTTAGAGAATATTATAGCTTTTTTCTGAGTTAAGTATATTATAATGGAATCATTAATTTGTAAATGATTCTCTTCTTAAACCAAATGAACTTTTTACCAGGAAATAAATTTTAATGGTTCTGATTTTATTTTTTATTGAGAATATAGGAGTTGGGACATGTAGGGCACTTGCCATGCACATGGCCAACCCTACTTTGATCCCTGGCACCCTATTTGGTCCCCCAAGCCCACCAAGAGTGCAGAGAGGATGCAGAACCCCAAGCACAGAGCCAAGAATAGTCCCTGCTAGGTGTGGACCCCCAAACAAACAAACAAACAAATTCCAAACATTCAGAGTATATCTTAAGTGTAAAAAACCATGTACTTTAGATAATTTAAAGAAAGACATACTATAATTATAGTTCTTGACTTCAATTACCACCACTGGCTCAGAAGAGTTCTAGTGATAAGAACAATCTAAACTTGACTTATACTTACATATATAACTTATTTACACATATATTTTCCTTTCTTTAAAAAAAAAAAAACCTGAGGCTATGCCTCATCCTTTTTTTGGTTTTATTTTTGGGCCACATGTGCTGTGCTTAGGGTCTTACTCCTGGTTCTGTGCTAAAGGATCACTCTTGGTGGGGCACAGGAAACCAGATGGTGTGTTGGGGACTGCACCTAGATCTGCCATATGCAAACTCTATCTCCAACTCCTCATCTATATATTTTAAACTGTACAGTGATTTTGTACTGAGTTTCTCAAACCTTTTTCTTACCACAAAAATGAGGGTGGGGAGAAACAAGTTTTTCTTTGTCCACACATCAATGGCATGTAGTTTTCTAACTTTGTTTTTCCCCAGAGTATACTAAATAGTACTTATTAGAAGGTAGCATCAAAGCCAGAGGGGAGGGGAGAATGGCAGTGGAAGGAGAGTAATTTAAAATATCAGCCCCCAAATACAAATGGGTGCAGTGACAACTTTTGAGGGAGATTTTCCAGGTACCTTGATGAATACTACCACCTTCCCTTCAGACTCCTATGCCTATGGCTTATCTTCAGTAACACCTAATTGCTTCCTTCTTCCCTCCATTTATTTCACTTTTGGGCAACTCATGGACTCTTTATATACTTATATTTTTATTCTACACAACACCAAATAATACTCAGGGTTTACTCCTGGCTGTGTGCTCAGGAATCACTCCTAGAAATGCTCTGGGCATGGTATGTGGTAACAGGGATCAAACTCAATTTGGAAGTGTACAAGACAAGCACCTTAGTCCTGTATTACATCTCTAATTCTATGTCTGCATTTTTTCATTAAAGTATTCAGTTAAGGGGAAGGAGCAATAGCACAGTGGTAGGGACTTGCAAGTGGCTGACCTAGGACAGACCTAGGACAGACCTCAGTTCAATTCTCTGCATCCCCCAAAGTCAGGAGCGATTTCTGAGTGCATAGCCAGGAGTAATCCCTGAGCATCAATGAGTGTAGCCCAAAAACAAAACAAAACAAAAAAATGGGGCTGGAGAGATACCATGGAGGTAGGGTTTTGCCTTGCATGCAGAAGAATGATGGTTTGAATCCCGGCATCCCATATGGTCCCACGAGCCTGGCAGGAGCTATTTCTAAGCGCATAGTCAGGTGTAACCCCTGAGCATCAACGGGTATAGCCCCAAAACAAAACAAAACAAAATGGGGCTGGAAAGATAGCATGGAGGTAGGGCATTTGCCTTGCATGCAGAAGGACGATGGTTCGAATCCTGGAACCTGGTATGGTCCCACAAGCCTGCTAGGATCAATTTCTGAGTATAGAGCCAGGAGTGACCCCTGAGCACTGCCGGGTATGACCCAAAAACCAAATAATAATAATATTAATAATAAATAACCCCCCCAAAAACAAAAATTCAGATCATTATCTTTTTTTTTCAGATCATTACCTTAAAGTTTGATTTCACTATTCTTTTTTTTTTGTTGTTGTTTTTTTGGGCCACACCCGGTGACACTCAGGGGTTACTCCTGGCTATTTACTCAGAAGTCGCTCCTGGCAGGCACGGGGGACCATATGGGGAACCGGGGATAGAACCTCAATCCGTCCTAGGTTAGCGCAGGCACCTTGCCTCCAGCGCCACCGCCCGGCCCCTGATTTCACTATTCTATGATGCAACTTTACTTGTGATCAAACCAGGTTTCCCTACATATGTAGTTTTTTGCTACCTAGACAAAGGCAATCAACTCCAAACGAATTGTTGTTAATTCTCAAATACCATTATTAAAGTTCTAACATATGCAGTGTAATTTCAAGTTCTTAAAAAACCATGCCTGGAGAGGCTGGAGCAATAGTACAAAGGTAGGGCATTTACCCTACAGGTGGCTGACCTAGGTTTGATCCCCAGTACCCCATATGGTCTCTTGGGCCTGCTGGGATTAATTCCTGAGTTTAGTCAGGAACCCTGAGCAACTCTTTTTATTTGTGGCCCCAAATAAAGTTAATCAACAACAAAACACACACTGAATAATGATTCAATATAAAAACAGCATTAGGATGTGCATACATTCAATTTAGCATAAGTAAATTTAGCATATGAGTAGGTAGTCCTAACATTAAGAAATTATTTTAAATACTTAAGGATCAACTTAATCTTTTTTGTATGTTTCTATATGATATCTAAAGTAGCATGGAAAAAAGCTAAGAGCAAACACAAAAATTATGATAAAGTTCATGCTTTTCTTGATTTTAATGGTAACTTCTATCCTTGTGGGATAGAGCCAATTGATACTAGATTGTATTTAGCTTGGGACCAAATTATTGGGAATCAATAATAATATTTAAATCACCTGACAATAAAAGGGGTTTAAGAAGAACAGATTACCTAGATCTAGTTTTAGCTTCCTAAAAGATGCTTCTAAAAAACTGCAAATACTTCAAATTCTTCTGATTTTGTTCAGAGAGCTTAAATGATAAAAATCCACATGGAATAAATTAATTTGAAAAATCTTGGTAATATGGATCACAAAAATATCACTGAGTTAATCCTTATGGATTAACCAGGATTCTCTTCCCCCCTGCAGTTGACAATATGTAAACATTTTACTGCCATGAAGCTAGGTGTGGTCAGATGATTTGCTGATTAATGGAACAGTGAGCAGTGTAACAATGACTTCCGGCATAACACTGATAGCCCTGAGAATATAAATCAACCTCTGTCTCTCATCTTTTCAGCACAGAAAAGGCCAATCTTGAGATCAGAGTTGCTGCTCCTTGATCTGTGTCCTGAATGATTGCAAGAAACAGAATCCCTATAAATAATGTTTTGTTGCCTTAGGATCGAAATGTTGGGGTTCTGTTACCAAAATATAATTTAGTCTATATGGGGAGAAGTGCCATGTATCTAGGCAGCATTTGGGAAGAGGGCTGCTGCCTCCATCATGGAAGATCAGAAAACTTACCACTTAAAGTCAATGTAAGTTTCATACCTTCAAGAGGAATGAAATTAAAGAGCAGTTCAAATTAATTTCAAGTTTACAAAAGCAGTGTGCTTATCACAATTTCATACTGTCAATTTTCTAGCTAAAAAGGTTTTAAGGTCTATGAAAATTAAGTGATTTTTCAAGAACACAAATTAAGAAATTAATGGCAGAATGTTCAGAATTAAGGAACCAGAGCAATAGCACAGTGGGTAGGGAGAACACTTGTCCTGTATGAGGTCAACCTGAGTTAGACCCCCAGCATCTGATATGGTCCCTAAAGCCCATCAGGAGTGACTTCATAGTGCAGACCCAGATGCAACTCTTGAGCATTGCTGGGTGTGCCTCCCAAAAACAAACAAAAAAATTCAGAATTGGGAATTTCAATTTCTGATTATTGACTCTATTATCACAGCTGTACAGAAGATGTTAAAAGATAAAAAGAAATGTTTGTTTTGTTTTAGCCACTCATGGTGCTCAGGATTTACTGCAGTCTCTGGGCTCAGGAGACTGGCTCAGGGGATCATATGGGATGCTCCAATTGAACCTGGGTTGGCGGTGTGCAAAGTGCCCTACCCCCTGGAGTAGGGTTCCTAAATCACTCCAGCTCCTAAAATATTTTTAAGCTCAAGGCACAAACAGTTCAACCTGTATAAATATTAAATGTGTTAAAAATAAAACCTGTAATATTTTAAGCATTTCATAATGAAAATGTTGTTTTTCCTTGAAATTTTAAGGTGTAAGAATTACCTAGAGTCAGTTACAGTCCGTAACACTGTCAGAAATTTTTCTAAATAGAAAGCTCCTAAGAAAGTAATAGTTCTCAAATACTGGGCTTGCTGTATCATTTTTAGGTTGTTGGTAACCTGAAAGTACAAAATATACCCTTCAATTACCACTTTATTTTCCATTTCCTCCCAAGTGAATCATCAGTTCATTAGCAGGATAGAGCAGGAAGAAAAGGCAGATTTCTCCACCCATTTGCAAAACGATTATAACTGAAGTCTTCCCAGTGGTCCAAATTCTAATGATTATTAATGATAATCAATATCAAAGTTACATCTTAAAGTTTAGAATCTTAAGAGTTCACTATCAGGGCCCGGAGAAATAGCACATCGGTGTTTGCCTTGCAAGCAGCCAATCCAGGACCAAAAGTGGTTGGTTCGAATCCCGGTGTCCCATATGGTCCCCCTTGCCTACCAGGAGCTATTTCTGAGCAGACAGCCAGGAGTATCCCCTGAGCACCGCCGGGTGTGGCCCAAAAACCAAAACAAAAAAAAAAAATTCATTATCAATATTCAACTTTTAAAGTTGGCTTGTCCCAAAAACCAAAACCAAAAAAAAAAAAAATTCATTATCAATATTCAACTTTTAAAGTTGGCTTGTCTGTACGTACACACACACACACACACACACAAAATAAGGGCCAGAGAGTTCACCAAGTTGGGTTCCTGCCTGGCAGGGGGTCAATCCCTACATCCCATACAGTTCCCAAAGACAGAGAAGCAAGCTCTGGGCACCAGGTGCAACTCCCCCCATCCCAAATAAAAACCATTTCTGAACCATCAATGACTATTAAACTTTAGACACACTAAAACTACATAAGGATGCAGAGTAGCAAGTCGTGTTATCACATTTTTTAAAGTGTGACTCCTGGGTTCCATGCCCAGCACTGCTCAGGTTCCTAAGCAATCAATCCTTCCTACCTCACCCTCCCTCCCCCAAGCACTGACCTCAGAGGAGCTCCTGAACTCCACGGGGTGTGTATCACCCCCTAAAACTGTAAATAAAGAGCCTTATCTTTGATGCCAAACAAAGATCTGAATCCAAGTTCCATTATTTGAACTCAAGTCACCTTTTTTCTACACCTATCACAAGTGGGAACAACTGCCTGGCAGGGTTAAGGACAATGCTATAGCATATCACAGTATGTGGGAAAGAGGCCAGTAATCCTCCCTCATCCAGAGAAGAGAAGAAAAAAAAAAAACACATTGCTTTATTTAGCATTATTCTAAAATTGTTTCTTCTCATGAAATGTGTTTTTTTTTTAACAGAAATTCATGTACAGCAAAACCAAATTTTCTCTCTCATCTGGGCAAACATATATGTACTTTGTATTTCAGTTGCATTAGATCTTGTGAAGTGGCTCCACCCTAAAAGACTTAGAAAGAACTGTCAAAGACATTTAAGAAATAGAAGCAGGGGGCCGGGCAGTGGCACTGGAGGTAAGGTGCCTGCCTTGCCTGTGCTAGCCTAGGATGGAACGCGGTTCGATCCCCTGGTTTCCCATATGGTCCCCCAAGCCAGGAGCGACTTCTGAGCGCATAGCCAGGAGTATCCCCTGAGCGTCACTGGGTGTGGCCCAAAAACCAAAAAAAAAAAAAAAAAAGAAAGAAATTGAAGCAATTTAGCATCCATATATTTTAAATGTATGACACACAATAACAGGGATCAGTGGAGATGGACTAAGACTGAATAAAAAGATTTTTCAAAAGGGTAATAAACTAAAATAGGATGTAAAAAATATAGTAGAATACAGGGAGATCCTTTGATTTCCATTTTACTTTATTTTTAAAACAGCTTTGCATTTGTTTTTGGACCATACCCAGCAATGTTCAATGCCTGGCCAGAATGAGGTGCCAGGAATCTAACCTTAATCAGCCACATGGCAAAGCATGTCCTATCTCTCCTGCTGTACTCTCTCCAGCCTCCCCTGCAAATTTTATACATTTATAAATTTTACATAGTTTTTTGTTTGTTATTGGGTCACACGCATTGACGATCAGGGGGGACCATATGGGACAATGGGGACTGATCCCAGGTTCGTCCTGAGTCAGCCGCATGCAAGCCCTACCACTGTGCTATCGCTCCAGCCCCAAATTTTATATGTTTTATAAAGTTTTATAAATTCATGTCAGCATATATGTATATATACATACTATTCTTGAATACATTTTGTTCTCTTTCTCACACACTGTTATTTGGGCCACACACAGTGGTGTTCAGGACTTACTCCTGGAAAGGGCTTTACCTGTAATACTACTATTTCTCCAGTCCCAGTTTAAAAATTTTGGACAGCCTATACAATTTTAAAAAACTAGAAACAGTTTTTTTAGACTATGACATGAGGCTAGAAACAAGATGCACATCACTGAAATCTCTAAAGAGCTTAGGGCATAGCAGATAACAGCAGGCAAGGTATTTGTTTTACTTATACTGGACCTGAGTTTAAGCATAAACCAAACCACATAAGGTGCCCTGAACACCAGGAAGTAAGCCCAGAGCACAGCTAAGTGAACCGCCACAAAATATGTTGAGGATGCATATAATCTTAAATTACAATATAAAACATTCATAATATAAGTAATATTCTTCAAAATTAATTTAGAGTGGGTAGAGCTCTATTTTCTTGATTTTCAGGCTCTGAGGACCATATGAAATGCTGGGGATGGAACAAAGCCACGTGAAAAACAAGCAATTCGCCCATGTACTATCTCTCTGACCCTCAAGTTCACTTTTTTGACTGCACTATCAATGACTATACAGTTTGGGGAAAGTCCCTAGGAGTAACTACTAAAGTAAAACTCCAGTAAGAGTTTTAATTTTCTGACCATGATCAATGTGTCTTGCAGGTTAGATCTTGGAATTGGAAGAATTATAAGGCATTGCTTGCTTGCATCAGCAGACCCAGGTTTGATCCTCAGAGCATGACTAAGATTGATCTCAGTGTAGGGAGGCAAGAGTAAACCTTAAGCAAGGTCAGGTAGGGGCCCCAAACAAACAAACAAACAAACAAACAAACAAAAAGGTTAGGTTAGCTCTAGTCTAGAGGAAGCAAAAGAGGCAGGGTACCTGCATAGACACTGGAGGCCTGGGCTGATCCTTGGCACTGTATATAACCCAGGAGCCCAGCACAGAAATAATAAAATAATAATATAATAAATAATATATAAATATATATTATATATAAATATAATAATAAAAAATAATATACCTGAGTTTGCTAAGTGGAAGGTGTGAGAGGAGGGGGGGAGTCAGCAGAATTAGGAGGGGCCTAGAGACAATGTGGTAGACAGCACTGTATTTCTGAAACAGTACCTCTATTATAAACCAGTGCCTGAGCTGAAAAAATTAACACATAGGGACAATGTAACATTTGCAAACAATCATATGCTACTGGGGAGTATAAATATGAAGTCAGCTCTGCCATGCCAACTTTCATTACTATTAAGAACAGTCCTTTGTTATTCTGTAAGACACTAGAATTAGAGGCCTACATGAACCGCTTAGTCTATAAAACTCAGAATTCCATTTGTTCTACTCTGCTTCAGAGCTGAAGTCATAAATGTCTCCATCTGTGACATAATTATTTCTAAAACTAATTAAGAGGTGCCAGACAGAAAATTATGACTTCAGGTAATGAACAAGATGTATAATTCTTAAGGATGAAAATTTAACTCATCCAAAGCAAACATGTAAATTAAATGATTGGCCCTGTTGCATTCACTAAGAGAGGTACTCTCCATGGGGAGTTTATCACGGGAGAGATGCAAATATTAGAAGTCGTCCCACTATCCAAAGGAGTGAAGAAATACAGGTCTTTTTACAGTGTTGCTGAGTGTCAAAAGGCCAATGGTCCACTAGATGAACCGTTCAAAGTCATCTGCTCATAAGACTTAAGCTGACAGTGTGCCCCACAAAATCTAGAAAATTATTAAGTGCAAAAGAAATAGTCATCAATGTATTTTTCTGTCCTAAGACAAATGGATTCCCACCCCTTTTGTAACCCAACAGCACTTAAGACAAAAAAACTCCAACACTTTAGCAACAAACAAACTTGGGATTCAAATTGTCTTTCAGATAATAGATTCAGGGGCCTGAGAGATAGCTTGGAGGTAAAGCGTTAGCCTTGCATGCAGAAGGACAGTGGTTCGAATCCCTGCATCCCATATAGTCCCCTGAGTGTAGAGCCAGGAGTAGCCCCAGAGCGCTGCCAGGTGTGACCCGAAAAAACAAAAGGCAAAACAAACAAACAAACAAACAAACAAAAAAAAACAGATAATAGATTCAAAGTAAGACAAAAGTCTGTGTAATTAAGAGTTTTTTAATTTGATTGATTTTGGAGCCACACCCAGTAGCGATCAGTGTCTATTTCTTCCTGGTGATGTTTGGGGGAAATCACATGAGGTGCTGGCATTGTACCCAGTTAGCCTATGTCTGGGTTTTTATATATATAAAAAATTAAAAAAAAATAAAGCAAAAATAAAAATCAAAGATTACCCTTACTACATATACTAAATATCTTGTTATCCTGTCTCATAAAAGAACCAGCGTGTAAATGTTTTTGTTCCTTTGTTGTCCCATCATACCATAAGCACACAAAATCAACTGTGCTGAGCAAGGGACTGCCCAGCATGGTGGCAAGGATTTTTTTCTTACCCTGGCCAGAATATATTCTTTCTGAGAAAGAAAGGTTTCTGAGAAACCTTTCCAGGTTTCTGTTCTTTATATGCCTGAAGTGTCTTCAACAGCTCTACAATCACACCTAGAGACTCCAGACTTTCCTTACAATGTTCCTCACTTTCTTACCATATTTTCCATGCGTTAAAATCTTAGCAAGTTCTCCACAGGCCCCTAAGGGTTGGGTTGATGTTGTCATGTATCTGGAAACTTACTAACACACCACAGTTGCCATTACTAACCCATTGTCTCTTCAACTATTCGTTTCTAGGTCTCTTGTGGGTTAATTGAAGTATTGCAAAAACAAACGAACAAACAAAAAAGGGCACATGAAACTTATTTATGAACCACAGAAATAAATTTGTATTCGAATGGCTCCAGCTTTTTCAACAGTAGCTTTAGTGCCATCCCCCCCAAAAAGCCGTCTGAAATAATCTTTCTTTTCTTTTAGAGATTCCAAGCCATGTTCTTAACTAAAATCCTAGTTAGAAAAAAAAAAAAAATCCCAAACAGCCTGCAGTGTGACTATTCAGATTTTGATGAGCTATTCCCATTCAATTTTAGAAGAAAGGAGCCAGATGACATCTACAACCACCCTTTTGCCAAGACCTCTTATTTCTGTGTACTTTGGTCCACTTGGGAAAGATGAGCTCATTTAAAACAGCGGGGCCATCATTTCTCTTTCTTTGACCCCAACAATGCTCTCCACCTAACGGAAGATACTGGCATCCACCAATCTAAAACCATCTTGTAATGAGGCTGGTCCAGGTAATGATTTCATAAAAGGACAAAAAAAGAACTCCATAGACCTTCCCTTAAAAATGTCGGATCCAGAGGTATTCGGGGCAACCCCTTCCCCCACCTTCACAAATCCACTCCTGGAATCTGAGACCCAGGTCCTTTGTCTGAGCAGTGTGGGAGGAGTCTGCCTGCATGCATGCAGTCGTGGTGTGCGAGCAAAGTGAAGAGGAGAATTGACAGAAAACGGTCTCCCAGCATCAAGTTCCTGAACTCCAGGCCTCTGCTGTTTCCATTTCCCTTCGCCCAGGACACCCACCCCGGTGGTGTTCCCAGAGCGTCCCAATGTGTCACAGGGAACCCAAAGAGACGCCGGGGCAAGTTGGGCGGCTCTTCCTCCGCTTAAGTTTCCGAACAGCGAGGAGGGCGGTGGTGCCCGCTGCACCCCCTTCATTCCCTCTCCAAGGAAACTCTTCCTCCGAGCCTCCATTTCTTATTTCTGCCCAGTTTCTTTCTTGGGCAAAGGATTGAAGTGAGCACGATCTTTTGCGAGCCTCCAAGCTTTTCCCGTGCAGTACCACCCATCGATCGATTCCACAACCGACCCGACCAAATTTTACCACTCCACTGATATTCTTTCTTTCTTTTTTTGGAGGGGGGGGGGCAGCCGCGGGGTGTTTCACGAAGACACCCCGACAGGAAGACTGGAGAAACTCCACACCTTTTGTGCACGCACAAAGAAAGGCCCTGCCTGCAGGGTGCGGGCTTGGGGGTGGCTTTTATTTATGCATTTATTTTTAGATTGTTTTTTTCTGCGGGGAGGGAGATTCTTAAAGGGGATGGGGAAGAGAAGACAAACCCGTTTGCTCGAACCCCAAAACTCCTCTACGTTGGTGATGGTGATGGTGGGGGAGAGCCCAGAGGCCTGTAACACGGGCCACCCACACACAGCAGGGGTGGATGGAGGAGGTTGGGAGGTGCAGCGTGCGTGCAAGGCAGGACCCCCACCTCCATCTCCTCCCGCACATCTCCCCGCCCGCATCTCCCGTGCCCACCGTGCACTCACTCCCTCGCTCACTCACCCTGGCGCCCGACGATCTCGGCGACGTGCTCGGAGCTGGGCACGGGCACGCACTCGGTGGTGTTGACGCTCTTCCTCCGGAGCAGGGCCGCCTGCTCGCCGTTCAGGGCGGCCGCCGCTCCGCAGCCGCCGGGGCCGGGGCCGGGCCCGTAGGCGTGGGACAGCATCGCCGCCATCATGCCCTGGGCAGCGGCGGCGGCGGCGGCGGCGGCAGCATCGTCCCCGCCGTACAGCACCCCGGCGGCGTCGCGCGCATCGAAGCCGGCGGCCGCGGCGGCGGGCAGCAGCACCGAGCCCAGGGGCCCGCCGGGGAGCGGCTGCGTCGGGGCGGCGGCGGCGGGCGCGGAGAGCAGCAGCAGGGACGCCCGCTCGGGGTCCTCGTCCGGCACCTCGGGGTCCAGCTCCTCGTCGTCGTCGTCGTCGTCCTCCTCCTCCAGGTCTCCGTCCAGCTCGGCTTCCTCCTCGTCGTCGTCCTCGTCCTCCCGGCCCGCCGCCTCCGGGGCTCCGCCGTGCCGGGCCTGGGCCTGGGCCTGGCCCCGCGCCGCCGCCGCCGCCGCTGCCGCCGCCGCCGCCGCCGCCGCCGCCACGGCCCTGAGCGTCGGGGCCCCGCTGCCGGGCGCCGCCGGGCGCGGCTCGTCGAGGCCTAGCGCGGCCAGGCGCTCGCGGAGCTGCAGCGGGAGCGCGTCCGCCTCGAGCTCGGGGCCGGCGGCGGGCGGCGGCGGCGGCGGCGGCGGCAGGGCCAGGGCCGCGGAGCTGCCGCTCGGCATCGCGGCGGCTCGCGGTCGCGGGCGGCGGCGGCGGCCGGCGGGTCAGGCGCGGCGGGCGCGGGGCCCCATGGCGGACCAGGCCCGGGCAGCGCGGGGCTCGGCGGAGCGCGCAAACAGCTTTGTGCCCTCAGGGGAGGCGGCGGCGGCGGCGGCGGGGCCGGCGGAGGAGCGCCGGGCCGAGCGAGGCGAGCGAGGCGAGCGAGGCGGGCGAGGCGGGCGAGGCGGGCGAGGCGAGGCGAGGGCGGGGCGCGCGCGGCAGGTTCAACTAGGCGGGTGGGTGGGGACGGCGGCGGCTCGGCTCGCTCCCTCCTCTCACTCACTCACTCAAGCTTTCTTTTGTTTCCTGGCCTCCACCAGCCCAGCCCCTCGGCGCGCGCCCGCCAGAAGCCACGCCCTCCGAGGGCCGCCTGCGCGCTCTGATTGGCCGCTTTCAACCTCCGAGTGCCCGCCCTCGCTCTTTCCGAGTCCCGCCCCTCGCTCAGGCTCCGCCCCCGCCCCGGCTGTAAAGCTCGCTGATTGGGCAGCAGGGAAGAGAAGAGCCGGCCCGCCTCCTTCCCCCTCTTCCCCAAGCTTTCTTCTTCTTCTTCTTCTTCTTCCGTCCTCTCCCCTCCCCCCTCCCACCCGCCCCTTGGCTTGCCCCAGGGGCGCACGGGGAGAGGGGCTCTGATTGTTCGCTGCGCACGTCACTCTCTGTGACGTACGCAAGTAGGGGCGGGGAAAAGGGAAAAGGGAGGCGGGACCAGTCCGGGGGGGGTGTTTCTGCGCAAGCGCGCTGGGTTTTGCGCGCACACCTGCGCTCTTCTAAGTGGCGCTTCCGCCTCGGCCGCCGCCTTAAAGCCGGTTTTCCAGGCTGGGCCTTGTGTGGCTGAGGGAGTTGGGAGTGGGGAGTGGGCCGGGGTCCTGAGAGAAGGGGCCGTTCCCCGGCTTAGGGAAAAGGCTCAGGGCCTGAGGAGGTCTTGGAGGGAGGAGTCTTGAGGGGGTGGTTTCCAGAACCGCGTGGCTGCCCGGCCGTCCCCGCTCCGCCCAGGGATGCTCCGCCCCGAGGAGGGCAGTTGCAGCGGCCTGGCCCGCCCACGGCTCCCTGGGCCCAGCTCCAGTGCTTGGCTGCTTACTTCTGCAACCTTGAAATCCTGAGTTTGGGTTCTTTAGGGACTTTTCGGGACATCAAATCATTGTTTCCTCCTCTGGGATTATCTAAGCAGTGATTGGAAGGGATTGCACATTTGAAAGACTTTGACATTTATTTTTCTCTATAATTTCTACCACTGCACGCATCCCCTACTCTCTACTTCCAAGGAGATTGCCAAGTTGTCCCCTGGCATTGTCCCCTGGAGCTAGAACGAGAGCAACATAATATCATATGGTGTCCCCACTACTGCGCACACCCCCTACCCTCTACTACCAAGTTGATTGCCAAGTTGTCCACTAGAACGAGAGCCACATAAATGTCATATGGTGTCCCCACCAATTCACACATCCCCTACCCTCTACTACCAAGGTGACTGCCAAGTTGTCCACTGGCATTGTCCCCTGGAGCTAGAACGAGAGAAACAATGTCATATGTTGTCCCCACTAAGCTCAGAAGCAGTTTTGATCAGAATAACGGCTCAATGAGCCAGCGATATGAAATTCGTAATGATCTTTAAAAGTTTTTCTTTTGGTTGGGGAGAGGTTTTGAGTCACACCATTTTGATGATGCTCAGGGGCTGACTACTTCTGGCTCTGCACTCAGGAATCATTCCATGTGTTGCTCCGGGACCCATATAGGGCGCAGGAGATTGAACCCTGGTCGGCCTAGTGCACGTCAAATGCCCTCTCTGGCTGTGCTATTGCTCTGACCGCTTTAAAAGTTTTTCAAGCTCACTTAAAAAAGGATGTATGCAATACCCTTCTCTGTCACTTCAGATCATGTCGGATTTCAGCTATCAACTCTACTAGCAGCTCCAGGGCCCCATATTTTAAATAACTTGGGACCTTCCTATATTGGATTTATTAAATCTTGCCACTTCCAACTGGTTTGTTGAATGAATTTTAATTACGCTTCTACGTGTCTAAATTATCCGGGATGTTCCAAAGAGCACTGCATGAGACGGCTAATTAATTTTGTTCCTCTGTTACATTCACAATATGAAACTTCACCTCACCCCCTCTGTTCAGAGGAATGGAGAGTTTTTGCTAACTCAACCATCACGGTCACTCTGCTCTCTTCTAACTCTGTTCTCTTCTAATTACTTGCCTAACACCTCATTGGAACAGAGATTTCAATCCTGGCATTAGTCAAGCAAGAGGTATTTTAGAAAAAGATGAGTGCAGGACAAACTCCCTTACTTTAGTTAACACAACCAGGAATTGAGGATGGGGCATGGTTTTTGTTTTGTTTTGTTTTGGGGCCAGACCTAGTGATGCTCAGGGGTTACTCCCGATTCTGAGCTCAGAAATCCTTCCTGGCTTGGGGGACCAATGGGATGCCCGGGATTGAACCCAAGTCCAACCTGGATCAGCCCTGTGCAAGGCAAACACCCTCCCATTGAGCTATTGCTCAGGCCCCTGGGCATGTTTTTTTAAGAAAGTTTCACAGATCATTGGGAAGCTTAGAGAGAAGCAAAAACACTGATGTAGAACGTGAGTTTTGGAGAATATTGCCATCAACTCTACTGATTAATGCTATTTTTCTCCCCTGTCTTCCCAATTTCCCCTCAGAATTTCCACTGATAGACTACCTCCCCTTTTTTGTGCTAGGCCCCAGGATACAATTTCTTATCATCTTAAAAAAGTTACTGAGTTTTTTAAAGTGCCAATAAACAACTAAATATTTATGAATTTCCTGCTGTCTGATATTTCTGTTTGAACAATAACTACTATGTGAAGGAGAGTTGAACTCAAATCTCATTAAGGGAGAAAGTAAAATAAAATGTGAGCATGCTCTACTAATTTTATAGTATTGTAAATGATGGTAAATCAATAAAATATTACTGTATTTTGAATTGTATTGAATGTTTATTCAGTGGCTATTCCCAAGATATATTGGTTATTGGGAGGAAATAGTAGTAGTATTGCAATAAAATGCTCAGATGTTCTTTTCTCCACCTCTGTCAATACACTCTCATTCAATGCTCACTCTGTGACCTTAAGTTCTCTTCCCCAGAATCCAAAGGAAAAGCTATGGTGGGAATGATAATTCATTAAACATTTTTTCTTTTGACAATGGGAAGTAATAAATATGTGTAAATGTAAATAAGGCCCATTCAGCTAAGATTCTTTTAAAATGCTAAATGGTTTAATTTAGGTATTTGTAGTCTAAAAACTGCTTCCTGCTTCATTTTCACATAATGAGATCTGACAAGTTCCCATACTTAAATATATACTTTCGCACATTAATTTATATTCAATCAATATTGTGATTTATGTGCAATGCAGGAGATATTGAAGCTCAGGGACTTTTCCATTCGGGTCTAAATTTATTATATTGAATATTGTTTATAAAGCAAATTTAGAATTTGCTTTTTGCTCTGAATATATAATTGGGATTCTTTCATTTAAATCTATTAAAGAATACAATCCCTTCTACCTTCCCCAGCTACACAATTATTTTGCAGCTGAATGTGTCTCTCATAATTAACCTGAATAAACATAGTTAACCTGCTTTTTACAGGTTGATCTGTGGGGACACATAGTTGCTCTATGGATCTTAGGTCAAGGAGTCTGAGAGAAAGAACAGCAGGTAAGGCATTTTATTTATTTATTTATTTATTTATTTATTTATTTATTTATTGGTTTCTGGGTCACGACTGGCAGTGCTCAGGGGTTATTCCTGGCTCTGTGCTCAGAAATCGCCCCTGGCAGGCACAGGGGACCATATGGGATGCCAGGATTTGAACCACCGACCTTCTGCATGCAAGGCAAATGCCTTACCTCCATGCTATCTCTCCAGCCCCAAGGCACTTTTCTTATACCCAACTGCTCTGGATTCAACAGAGCCTGATTCGCAGAGCCTGCCAGGAATGATCCCTAAGAACAGATCCAAGAATAAGCCCTCAACACTGCTTGATTTGCACTTGTCCCTACTCCACTATACCCTCCCCAAATTTTAGATCAAAATGAAAACTAAAATTTTGATTACATTTTAGCAACTAGCTGGTGTGTTTTTTAAATTTAGCTACAATGTATTTTAAAGTATTTGATGAAAATTGAATACACAAAACACAATTTTAATTTTAAAAACAATAAGAATTAGTAGCTAGAATAAATGACTATAGCCTTCAAACTGCAAAAACAAAAACCAAAACCAAAAATGAAAATGAAAGCCCTCAAAATATGGGTAGGAAATTTATAATGATGAAACCTACAAGAAAACAAGATATATATACATATGTATATATGCATACATATATCAATATATATACCAAGAGAGCATGATTACACTTTTAGACATAATAAACTTGTTTTTTTTTAGGAGAGTTAAAAACCTCTGCATATTCTGCAAATGCATATAAATACCAAGGAAACATTTTATACCAATTATATTTTAAAAAATTAGAAATCTTACAACATATACTGGCATACGGTTGGAGGAATCCATTTTACATTATTTAGAAAAGCCGAAAGCAAACATATCCTACCATCAAGTGATTTTACTTTTGGTAAAATGGTGTGCTTGTTTTTATTTATACAGCCTCAAAGGCAATGCTCAAGGATTACTCTGGCTCTGCACTCAAGATTACTCCTGGTGTTTTCCAGGGCCCATATGGGATGAGGGAATCGAACCTGGGCAAGCCTCATGTAAGGCAAGTACCCTAATGATTGTACTATCTCTCTGCCCTAACAGGCTGTGCTTAAGGTTGAGCTATGCCAAACTAAACAAAGATTGGAAGGGTTTATATTCTAGTGAAAGAGAGTCAGTTTAGAAGTTGGAAGAAATTGTGTTTCTTCAGGGGTAGGAAGGCCCCGTGTCATCATCATCGTGCCGTTTACCCCCTCTGTAGCAGTAGCCAGCGCCAAGAGAAGTGAAGCACCCCACAGGCAAACAATGTCCTGCTTGGAAGGACTCCTGTCTGTCTAGAAATAGTCTCCTATCTGGCGTTCTGAGCCTTCCATGTTCTGGGATGATTATTCCCCTGCTCAAAGCAAATAGGCTCAAATCTGTCCCTTAAGTGACCGGCAGAAACCCTCAGAAGGTACTCCCTTTCTTCCACCACCACTCCTTCTCCTCTCTACTGCAAAACAACTTTTCTAAGCAGTAGACTACTACTCTTGATATCATTCTTTTGACACTAAGGAGCCTTTTCTCTGCCTCTAGTTTAACCTTTGCGTGGCAGGATTTGACACCATTGACTGCTCCTTAACAAACTACAGCTGGTAGGGGATTTGCCTTCCACAAGGCCTACTAGGTTTTGATCCTCTGGCACTCCATATGGTCCCTTGAGCACCACACCTGAGCATAGAGCCAGGAGTGATCCTTGAGGACTGCTAGTGGTGATCCTAAAATAATTAAGACAAAATAAAGCAAAAAAACAAATTCTTCCTTTGCCTTCTCTTTCCTCTCACTGTAGTCATAGCTCAGCTGTTCTGTAGGCCCACTGTCCCTGTAATCTAGAATGTCATTAAGGATCCTATTTTCTCTTTACTCCAAACTCTTCAATTTACAATCTTACCCAGGAGCCAAAGGGAATGCAGGGGTCAAGGCCTCTGCCTTGTAAGCAGGCAAGTGTAGTCTTATAATTGATAAATGGTCCCTTGAGCACACCAGGGTCACTCCTGAGCACAGATAGACATTGCTCCCTGCTGCCCACACTTGGCCTCCTCTCCTCTTCCCAAATGAATAAACATTTAAATGTATCCAATTCAGAGGTGTGAATTATGAATTTTTTTTGTTTTTTTTTTTTGGGGGGGTCACACCCAGCAGCACTCAGGGGTTACTCCTGGCTCTATGCTCAGAAATCGCTCCTGGTAGGCTTGGGGGACCATATGGGATGCCGGGATTTGAACCACCGACTTTCTGCATGCAAGGCAAACGCCTTACCTCCATGCCATCTCTCTGGCACCTGAATTATAAATTTTTATGTTTGCTATAGTAGTTCAAGTATCAAGTCAGATAAGTGCCTAATTGAAAGTCTCATGCTTATAGGCTCAAAGGAATGCCTGCCTTTCGAGGAAGTTTAATTCCAGGCATTGCCATATGTGCGAAGAGACATCTTGGTAGGGCTGGTGATTGTGGATCCCCATCACTGCTCCTGCTGTGCTAGAGCACAGTGTGTGTAACCACAACAAAGGGGTGTAGTCCACAGAGAGCACCACAACCTAAAAATGTGAAAGTACCACAACCAGGAAGTGTGACCTCTGATGAGTACCATTGTGAGTACCACAGTGACTTCCCAGTGTGAACTGGAGGGAGTACTCATGTACATTGGGGGAAGTCTGTGTCTTCTACCCAATTTTATTTATTTATTTTTAATATAAAATCTTTATTTAAGCACCATAATTACAATTATCTATTATCTATTGTATTCAATAAATACAGGCATTCTACTTCTCTCACTCATTAAGATTGTCATGATAGTTGTTAGTGTAATTATTTCCCTAACTGCACTCACCACTTTTTGTGGTGAGCTTTATAATGTGAGCCGGTCCTTGCAGCCCTCATCTCTATTGTCTGTGGGCATTATTATAATAATGTCCTTAATAATTTTTAAAACTCATAGATAAGTGAGACTATTCTATGTCTCTCTCCCTCCCCCTACCTAATTTTAGCTGTAAAAATGCAACCAATAAAGTATTTTTTAAGAATCGCAAAACAAAACAAAACAAAAACTCCTATTTTGCACATTGCTAATAACTGTGATGAAAGGACTAAAGGACTTGGGTGAACTCGGTGGTCAACTGGGTAGGCACCCCCAGGTAGTGCACAGTTACATGAGTGATCACTGGAGCTTGTGTTCATGTGTGTACACATGTGTGTAAAACCCCACATTTCAACAATGGCAAGGGAAATGAGAAAAATAAATAATTGAAAAACAAACAAGAGGGGCCAGAGGATAATAAAGTGGTTAATTGTGCCTCGTATGTGGACTACCAGGGTCAAAGCCCTGGCACCACATGATCTGCTCCAAACATCAGCAAATGTAGCCTGAAGACCTTTATAGTTCCTGACACCACAGGGCCCAGGGGACTTCATATGGAACCACTGACTGGTTTCTAAAGAGAGAGTAAAAGGATTAGAGGTTGTTGGGGGTTAAAGCAAAGAAAATAAGGACCAACAGGAGGAGCACAGAATTTGTTTAGGGCAGTGAAACTATTTGAAAATAATGAAGGATTTACAATCGTCATACATTTGTCAAGACCCATAATGCTTACAGTCCTTAGTGAACCTAATGTAGACTAAGGACTGTGGCTGATATAAATGTGTCAGTGTAGATTCATCAGTTATAATAATGTCTGATTTGATGGGAAATATTCATCATGGGGGAGTCTGTGTAGAGCCTTCATACGTGGGGTCTCTTTCTACCTAATTTTAGCTGTAAAAGTACAACCAATAAAGTATTTGTAAAGAAACGCAAAACAAAACAAAAAATCCTGTTTAACATAGTTAATAATTGACTGCAACCCGCCTACTTAGTAGCACAGAGTCTGATACTTTTTAATTACAATAAAGGTCAATCCGCCAGAATGGCAAAAACATTCTGTATATATGCCAGTTTCAAAATATGTGGAAAACAAGCAAAAACAAAACCCCTGACAACTCTGAAAGAAACACAAATTTACATCCATTGTGGTCTTCTTGCTCTATTCTCAGAACTTCAGAGAATTGTTATATAAAATCAGTTATAAAATCAGTAAAAATGTAACAAACTCATCCTACCAACTGGCCAATAAGAATAACATTTATAAATTGTTCCCAAATCAACAGAATTCATAAACACATACAACATTCACATACATACACATTTCTATTCTGTGCTCTAAAAGCAACTCAAGAAATTTAGAAAGATTAAAATGAAAATAATAGGGGGTCGGAGAGATAGCATAGCGGCGTTTACCTTGCAAGCAGCCAATCGAGGACCTGTCAGGCGAAACCCCTGAGCACTGTCGGGTGTGACCCAAAAACAAACAAAAATAATAAAAATTATATTTTTGACCATAAAAGAATCAACCTAGAAATCATTCACAGTGAGAACATGAAACTCACGCAAAACATGGAAATTCCACAACATAAATTAATGGCTCAATAAGGAAGTCTCAAGATAAATTAAAAATTCATTGGATTGGGCCCAGAGAGATAGCACAGTGGCGTTTGCCTTGCAAGCAGCCGATCCAGGACCAAAGGTGGTTGGTTCGAATCCCGGTGTCTCATATGGTCCCCCGTGCCTGCCAGGAGCTATTTCTGAGCAGACAGCCAGAAGTATCCCCTGAGGGTATGGCCCAAAAACCAAAAAACAAACAAAAAAAAACAACAACAAAACAAGAAAAAAATTCATTGGATTAAGTGAAAATTAAAATATCAAAAATTTTGCTATACATGGGACTGCAGCGGTCACACAATGGATAAGGCATCTGCTTTGCCTGTGCTAGCCTAGGATGAACCGTGGTTATTCCCCTCTCCCCCCCTCCCGCATCCCATATCGTCTCCCAAGCCAGGAGCAATTTCTGAGCACATAGCCAAGAGTAACCCTTGAGCATCACCAGGTGTGGCCCAAAAAGCAAACAAACAAAATTTTGCTATACAGTTGACACAGTTTTGAGAAAGTAATTTATGCTTATAGTATTAGAAAAGAGAAAAGATCTCAAACCAATCACTTAAGATTCTGTCTGGAAGAAATTGGTGTGGACACTATGAGACTCATGTGACTCATGTGGTGTAGAGACAATGTAAACCTAAAACATTAATATTAGCACTATTGGAAATCATGATGGCTAATAAATATATGCAGTGCTTTTTTTTTTTTTTTGGTTTTTGGTTTTGGGGTCATACCTGGCAGTACTCAGGGGTTACTCCTGGCTCTATGCTCAGAAATTGCTGCTGGCAGGCTCGGGGGGGACCGTATGGGATGCCGGGATTTGAACCACCGTCCTTCTGCATACAAGGCAAATGCACTACCTCTATGCTATCTCTCTAGCCCCTATATTGCTTGATTTGCCTATGCATAAATATATATAGATATATAGATATGTGGATTCTATATGTGGATCCTATAACATATTGGCCAACCAAACCCAAAATAAGCAAAAGGAAGGAAATAACAGATCTGAGCAGAAATCAGTGCTGTTAAAGACAGGAAAACAGTAGAGATAATCAATGCAAGACAGTGATTAATTAATGCATTGATAAACCTTTAGAAACACTGACAAAGATAGGCAAAACCCACTCATATCAGTAAAAAAGCAGAGTACATTATTACAGATCTCTTACACTCATAAAAATGTAATGCTACAAGGAACTTTATATTCATAACTTTGACAACTTGGAACAAGTGGAATCACTTCTTTAAAAATTACAAACTAGGAGGGCCAGAGAGATAGCATGGAGGTAAGGTGTTTGCCTTGCATACAAAAGGACAGTGGTTTGAATCCTGGCATCCCATATGGTCCCCCGAGCCTACCAAGAGTGATTTCTGAGAGTAGAGCCAGGAGTAACCCCTGAGCACTGCCGGGTGTGACCCAAAAATACAAAAAAAAAAAAATTATAAACTAGGGCCGGAGTAATAGCATAACAAGGAGGCTGTTTGCCTTGCACGCAACCACCTGGGTTTGGTCCCCAGAAATCCATACGGTCCCCGGAGCCTGGCAGGAGTAATTTCTGAACACAGAGCCAGGAATAACCCCTGAGCACTGCTAGGTGTGGCCCATATTCCCACCTCCACCCCCCCACCCCACAAAAAAAAGGAAAAGAAAAAGAAAAGTACAAACTACCAAAATTTAACCAAGATAAAATTAGCACTCTGAATTGTAATTGCAATGCTTCTACAGCAAAAATATCTAAAATTGGACAATGGTTGAAAGTGCATACTTTGAAAACAGGAGACCTGGGATTAATACCTGACATGGCCTGACCCCCCAGAGCCTACGGGAATAACTCCCAAGCATAACATTGGGTTTGGCTTCTGTGCTCTGTGTGTAGATATGGTCCAAAATGCAAAGGGAGCGAAAGGGAAGGTGCCACCAGGACCACATGGCTCTACTGATGTTTTTTGCTAAATATTTTTAAAGAAATTAAGGAGTAAGAGAGATGAATCAGTAGGCTGGAGCACATGCTTAGCATGCAGAAGGTACATGTTCAATCATCAGTATCCCAGCGTAGCTGTGAGAAACCCCCAAAGTATGAAACCAGGAATTGCCTCTGAGTACTGACAGGGGTGGCCTGAAAATCATATAAATAAGCAAGAAGGAATTAAGACTAATTAAGAAGTGATACTTCCCTATCATTTTAGGAGGTTAGGTGCTAACATCAAAGATAATGCAAAAATAGGGGTCAGAAATTATAGCACAGTGGTAAAGTGTTTGCCTTGCATGCAGCCTATCCAGGACAGATGGTGGCTCGAATCCCGGCATCCCCTATGGTCCCTCGTGCCTGCCAGGAGCGATTTCTGAGCACAGAGTTAAGAGTTACCCCTGAGCAAAGCCGGGTGTGACCCAAAATAAAACAAAACAAAACAAAAACAAAAACAAAGATAATGCAAAAATAATTTAAAAAACAAATCAAGGGTCGGGCAGTGGTGCTGGAGGTAAGGTGCCTGCGCTAACCTAGGACGGACCGCGGTTTGATCCCCCCATTCCCCATATGGTCCTCCGTGCCTGCCAGGAGCGACTTCTGAGCGAATAGCCAGGAGTAACCCCTGAGCGTCACCGGGTGTGGCCCAAAAACCAAAAAAAAAAAAGTTGCAACTGAGTGATTTCATTTATATCAATAATTAAAACTAACTATAGGCAGATTTATGACTGGGAAGTAAAGGATGCGTAGAAAGGGATTTACTACTGAAGAATAGCTCTTTTTTCTAGGATTACGGAAAGGTTGTTTTGTTTTGAGGACACACTAGGCAGTGCTCAGGGGTCACTCCTAGCTCTGTGCTCAGGGATTATTCCTGGAAGTTCTCTGTAGGACATATGGGATGCCCCATATCAAACCTAGTTTGGCCTTATGCTAGTGTAAGGCAGGTGCCTTTCACACTGTATCATTGTTTAGGTCCCAGAAGTAATGTAAATATTCTGAAATTAATGGTGATGTCCAAAAACCTTGTAACTATATTAAATATCAGGATAGTAGACTTTAAATATATCTCAAAAAGTCAAGCAATAGGGACTGGAGAGATAGCATGAAGGTAAGACATTTGCCTTGCATGCAGAAGGATGGTGGTTTGAATCCCAGCATCCCATATGGTGTCCGCCACCCCCCCCCCCCAGCCTGTCAGGGGCAATTTCTGAGCATAGAGCCAGGAGTAACGCCTGAGTGCTGCTGGGTGTGACCCAAAAACAAACAAACAAACAAACAAAAAAAGTCAAGCAATATAGTCTGCCACATCAACAATCTGAAAAAGAAAATTTATCTTTTTTCTGTTTCATGAATCATATTTATTATTAATTTTTTTCAACTTATATTTTTGGTTTGGGGGACAAACCCATCACTGCTCAGGAGACACTCTTTTCACTGTGCTCAGAAATTGCTCCTGACAGGATCAGGGGACCACATGGAATGCCAGGCATTGTATCCAGATCCATTTTGAGTTGTCCCTATGCAAGGCAAATGCCCAACAGCTGTGCTATCACTCCAGTCTTCCTACTCTTTATTCTGAAAATTTTTAGAAGGCGTGCATAGTCAGTGGTACTTAGGGTTTACTTCATTCTTTGTTTGTCCGAGCAATGCTCAGATCCATCTGGGATGCTGGGAAATGATTTGGGTCGCCATATGCAAGGCCAGTTTCCTCCCTGCTATATTACCTAGGTCTCCATGGCCCCTCTTTGATTTTTTTAAAATTTTTTAATATATTTTTATTTAAGTAACATGATCATATTTGGGTTACAGTAAAAACCAGAACACCCCGATTCACCAGTGTAACATTACCCCCTCCCACTTTCCCATCACCTGCCTGTATTCGAGACAGGCATTCTACTGTAGTTATTTGTTTTTCAGTTCAGTAAGTTATATTTTTTTTCCTTAAAGGATAAGAGTAAAAAAATATAGTAAAAGTGTGATAGTGGCAATTGCTGTTGTTTGCATAGGTTCAGAAAAAAGGGAAAAATGGAAAAAAATCCTTGACCTGATTATAAAAAGGCCTCACCCCAGAAGTTTATTGGCATAAGACAGACTCTGGGTTCCAGGCATTCCAGAAAGCGTCCAACTCTAGTCATTCTCAACCCTGGCGATCAATGGGGTGACAGATGTCGCAGCCAGATCGCCCTCACATCCCAACTCCAGTCATTCTCAAGGTCCTGATGAAACTTTTTCACACTTTAGCTATTGTTGGTATCAGATTCTTTTTCTTTTTTTGGGGGCCACACATGGCGGTGCTCAGGGGGGTTACTTCTGGCTGTCTGCTCAGAAATAGCTCCTGGCAGGCATGGGGGACCATATGGGACACAGGGATTCGAACCAACCACCTTTGGTCCTGGATCAGTTGCTTGCAAGGCAAACACCACTGTGCTAACTCTCCGGGCCCGGTATCAGATTCTTATATTTAAAGACTCTGGATTCTGTGCATTTCTTTCATCGATGTCAGGCTGATGTGGAGCATTCTTTAGTTTCAGCATACCATTAAATGCAGAGCGATCTGCCCTTCGTGCAGACTGTTGCTGAGTCGTCTGGGTTTGGGAGTATTCTTTGGAGTAAGTCAATGCCAAAGCAGTAGTAGGTCTTCTCTGGTAGAGGCTTGGATCCTGGTAATGTTATAGACAATTGTGGTTGTTTCCATAGATGGTATCCATTGTTCAGGTGTGTGTGGGCGATGCCCATTCTCCTGAGGCCTGAGCCAAATCATTATGACAATGTTCAGGGTAAAAGGCCTAATTACATTACCAAATTTGTGTTCCCATCTCTATTAGATAAGAACTTGTTTGCATATGTATTATTTTCCCATTTTAATGTGCCTATGCAAAAGAGAAGCAATGCCACAAGATATTGTTGGTGCATCTGGGGGCCAATGAATTAAGTCCAACAATCCCCATAACTTGGTACAAGCATGAAATCTATACAGAGATACT